>VDFB02000008.1:288440674-288492147 GCA_007258455.2 Sequoia sempervirens
CAAAGTAATTATAATTTTGAATTCCTCCCATAGGATCTTTGCTCGTCTGTTGCTTGTATAGGGTGGTTTGTCATTAATAGGAGGCAATTGTCCTAGATCCCCAACTAAGATCATTGATATTCCTATAAGAAGTGGCTAACTATTAAATTGAAATGTATAATCTATTTGAGTGGTTGTGTGATAGATATTCAATTTTCTAATGACAATCTTACTATATGTTGCATAGTTGTGTGAGAGTTATACCATAGTTGTGTAAGAGATATACCTGCAAAAGGTCAATTTTCATTTTGAGGGAAGGCTTGGTGAAGTCGAGAATCAATGTTCTTGAACAAATTTGCACCAATAAAATTCATTTCATCAATCAGTATGTATTTGGTATGTGATAATTCTTTTTTAAAGCTTGTTAATTTCATTCCTTCCAATTGCTTGAAATCATTGAATGGTATTTGTAATTTTGAATGAATAGTTGATGCTCCTATATTGTATGCCACAACTCCTGTTGGTGCAAGTAGAAGTAGTGGAGATTTATTTGTTGATGAAGCATCTTGAAGGCTTTTGGATATGGCACCTATCACATATGAAATTCTTGTTCCTGATGTGCCTTGAATTATCATGAGAAGAGGAGATTCATGTTCATTTCTTTTGCAGTGTGAAATTATCATGTTTACTACTTTTGCTTGTTTATTGTTGAGATTTCCATGGTTGATTGTTGCATATGATTGTGCATCTGACAACTATTGCTTTTCATGGTGGTTATGAAATTGACTGCTTCATATGTGTATTGTTCACCATGAAAATTATGAGACCAGTTGGCCTACTTGTCAAAATCTCTCCTTCCTAGCATGTCTATTTCTGAGATTTGCAGAGTTTCACTTTGATGAAGCCTAGATAGAATTTCCCATTCATTCTCGATTGTAGAATTTGTGGCGATTTCATTATTATCACTTTGAGATTTTGTATTATATTTAGTTATGTCACTCTCTATCCTACATTCAATGTGCCATTGAGTTATTGGAAGTTTGACCAACATGCAATTATTGCATCATTTTTATGACTAATTTCCCTTTGTATATCACGAAATGGTTTGTATAGTAGCAATTCTAAGAAACAATAATCACACCATCTTTCTGAGTCACGTGGAGGAATCAATAGGAATTTTGGGAATACTCTGAAAATAGAGCTTTTTTTTCCTTACATTCCATTTATTTTCTATTTTGCGATTGGGATTATATATCCAAGACCTTGCCACTTCAATAAGAGGGATTGATTCCATAGAGTCAGGCCTATTTTTGTATGCATCAATGAAAGAGATTGTTTTATTTTCATTGTTAGTTTTTTATTGCAATCTCACACATTTGAAAACTTCAGTTGATACATTCAGAGTGATAAATTGTCTATTGCTTTGAAAAAGTGGAAGTTATAATAATAGATGGCTTGTTTCTTGAGCGCCAACATCCCTTTCTAATAGTGTTTCTATAAGTATTTTTTTATACACTTTTGCAACTGAATCATCTGGATTTTTTATGTCTACTAAACGTATTAACATTTCTTGGTATGTTTCAAAGCTTTTTTTTTACTTGGTTGCATACTTAGCAATATATTTTATGACTGCATGTTTTGATAGGACAGGTTTCCAATCGATATTTTCTCTCCATAATTGTAGTATGTACTGATTGTGTGAATTGAGTCGATCATCATTTCTAGCAGGCTCAAACTTTTTTTCACCAGTTTCAATATCTTGATATAATGTTCCTCGCAATTTTAGAGGCCAAGGAGCATTGTACCTATACGTGAAATCAAATATGGCCATGTTAATGCAAATAATGGATTAGAGAAGTTGTTTGATGCTCACTTTTTTGTCATGTGTGGAAAGATGTTTACCTGCAATTCATTTTCCCTTTTTGTTTTTGTACACATGCACCTTCTCTACACATTGTGTGTCTTTGGACTGTGTTAGCTAGCTCATCATAGTCTTGTTGGGGATTTTTCTCTTGTAGTTGCCTTGTGTCTTTCAGACATGGATTGATATCACATATGTTGTATACCTACATTTTTAAATTTGATCGATTTATTTCATATACAAGTTGTAGAGCGACAAAATAGGTAATTGCAGTGTTGAAAATAACATGTGGGATAGTACTTGTTGATGATGATTTAAGGTTTCATGTCTAGGGTTCCATGCATGGACAATTAAGCTGAAATAGTTTTGTGCAACAAGTCATTCTTGTTCATTTGACCAATCCATAGTATCCATTTTTGGTGCCCCGTTGATCCATAGAAATCCATGGACATGTGTCGATCCTCTATGTTGCCACTCATATCTACACCAATAGTCTTGAACATTCATTCCTTTTTGTAGGATTTCTTGTCTAAATTGGGAGTGTTGTAAGTGCATGTACTATGCAACTATATGAGGGTAGTCAATTACATTTTGTTTTCACCATAGATATGCTTCTCTTGGTATTGTTGGTGATGTCCCTGGCATGAGTGCATGTAAGTCAGGCTAGTATAAGTCTGTTGCACTTAATGTAAAAAAATGGTGGGTGTACCAATCTGATGCAACATGTCTGTTAATTATGCTCGACATTTTGTCCAATATGACCTTGTACCTCTGAGTGAAGTTCCAAGTGCATTATTCTATCTGCAAGTTGTGATTGTGGTGTATTTTTTAGATGTTCACAAAGTTTTTTGATTGTAATAGGCATGTCATGATGATTTCTTTTCATGAAAACTGTAGTTGATGTCTGGGATCGATGTCTCATCATCATATTTTCCATATAATATCAAAACCTTGGGTGTTTATCGAATCAATTGTCTTTATAATGGAATAGATTTATAACATATTCATGTAGGTCTACTTTCCTAATGCGTGCTTCTAACCAGTCACATATTCCAATTGGGAACAATGTTGGAAAGGTCATATCTAATAATCCCGCTATAGCATATTTTGTTATTGGAGATTCACCAACTACTGGCCAGTCCATTAATTTCATAGGATCTATATTTGGGTTGTTGATCCATGCATGAATCAAGTCCATTTCCTTTTGTAAATTTGATGGTTGGAAAACCATCGATGAAGTGTGTTCAATAATGTGCTGTTCAAAATCCTTGATAATTTTGCTAACATGTTTTGTAACATTTCTATCTGATTGAGATTCTATTTGAACGGTCTTAAGTTGATCAAAAATATTTTGGTCAAGATTCCCACTTAAACTATCAAGAGCATTTTCATTGATGTTGACATCTAAGTAAAATCTATCATGGTTGATTTTATACTTCAATGCTTGATAAACACGGTGTTTATTCACTATGAAGTGGTAATTTGTGCCATGTTGATCTTTTTTCCTTACTATAATGATTGGTAGTTCTGCAATAGAATGTGGCAACATCTTTGATAGTTGTTCAATTTCATGTGGGAAACTAATTATGTTTCCTCCATATTTATGTTTCCTACCCCTTACATGAGTGACTTGTATAATTGGGTTGACACGTGCAATCAACATTTCTTTTACTTGTGTAAGATTTTTTAGTTCAATTGGTTGGACTCCTAGATTCATATTATTGTGTGTTGAGAATCGGTGTATTCCATTCTCTTTTTTACATCTTGTGCATATACTGCCTTCTAAAGTGGTTATTACTTTTATTCCAATGTAGCTTTCTTTGCATGCGTAATAAATTGTTGGTGATTGGTAAGAGTCTAACTGATTACGAAATGCTAATTGCATTTCTTTGAAGTTTGTGGTGAGTAATCCATATGTATTTGATATGTGTGCATATTCATCCTGTCTGCTTTATGAATCTAATTGTTCATTTACTCCTTGTCTTTGTCTTGTGTCTCTTGCTTTTTGTGTTTCTCTATTTTTCCTCCTTTTCTCTTCCATTTCTGCATCTATCATTCGCTCCCTTTGTCATTTACAATATTCTTTGTACTATTGTCTTTGATATTCTTTCCTTTGTTCTTCTGATTCAAATTGCCTCTTTGGGCGACCCATATCTAAAATGCAAACCAAGTTTGTCAAGTTTCATGTTTTGTTCATATAGTAGGAAATTATAGAACATTCTATGTTATTGCGCATTTTACATGCCATATATATGCCACATGATAGAACTAAATATACCTAGTGACCTCTTTAAGCAATTAAGCTTTCATGCATTTCTATTGTGTTTTGATATCAAACTTATCTGAATGCGTTTGTTTTATCTAATAATGTTATAATATAATTTTGAAATTGGTTTTTTTTATTCAATGTGAGCATAACACGACTGTAGTTGTTTGTATTATCCCACCATATTTTCTATTACATATTAGTAACAAAGTCTATCATATTGGGAAATTTTTGTTGGAAAATATGAGAATTTCATTAATTTATTTTGACAAGGAATATACTTTTATAGGTTTTCTTTAGTAGGAGAACTTTTCGTACATACACTATAGCAATAGATACTATTATTTACAATCTTTGAAGAAATAACTGGACTATTTTTTTGCATGGATAGTTTATATACCATTGTTGGAGAAAGTACATGACATTTACACTTTTTTTATTGTGGACACCGATTTTGGTATCCAAGGGTTCTCTAACTCTTCTAGGATTTTTCACCTAAAAGGAGAGAAATGGACCCAAAATGCGCAATGTCTACACTCAAAATACATGAAAGGATGGATGAAATATGCCTAAATACAATGTCCTAATGCAATAAACTGAAAAAGAAAGATGATTATTAATGCAAAACCTAAGATATACAAGTTGTTTGAAAACACATTGAGATATGCAAAAATGCCTAGAAATGAAGGTAACAAAAATTGATGAAACTAAAGGTGTGCACCTGGAGGATGAAAAAGGATGGAATGTAGGTCTAGATTCTTGAAAAACCTGATGCAAAAGTCAACTGGGACACTTGTGCCAATCTGGGTGACTTAGTCCTAGATCTAGAAAAAACTTATCTAAAGCCTGTTTCGACCAAATGGGTATCCAGAACTATAGAAAACTTTGAAAAATAAGTTCAGTGGGACTAATTCGCCACTATTGGCGACTTAGTCCACTTCTTAATTTCTAAAAATCCGAAAGTGGAAACATAAGCAATTGGTTTGCACTTCAATTCTTGACAGGTGTCTGGTTTTGAAACTCTAATTTTTTGCATTGTAAATGACTTTTTGTTGATATCTTGACTTGGTCAACAATGAGATGTCTTCAATAACTTTGCAACTTGGTCTTTAATGATTTACAAGCCTTCAAGATACCTAAACTTGCAAACACACACAAGGAAAAGAGAGAAAATGTTGATTGTTAGGGATTGGGGGTTTGCCTTGGTCAAACCCCGTTTAGGTAATCAAACCAAAATGATGAAATAAATTAATGAAACATGAAATATGAAACAATGCAATTAGAAACTTTCCATGATGATAGATCTTGAGTTGCTACAACAATGGATGAAGAATCTTGCTTTTGAATGCCTTAGAATTGAGCTTGAATGCTATCTTGATGACTTAAGATGTTAAAACCCTAGCTTGCTTGACTTGATAGAGATAATGAATGAAAAATGAGTAATGAATGAATTCCCTTGTGAATTAGGGTTTAAAGGTCTCCTTTTATAGAGAAGAGTTAAGAATAAGGATCATGATCAAGGGCCAAGATTAAATTAGAAAATAATTTAATCAAGGGTGGAGGTTAATTGAGAGAAGAAAGACATGGACAGATAGATACTTGAGGTGGAAGATAAGATTGGCACGAACAAAGAGGTGATAGGAGAAACTAAATAATAAAGACTATTTAATTTGGGTGGCCAACATAGGAGAAATAAATACAATATTAATTTTATTTATTTAAAAAGAAAGGTGAGAACAAATTATATAATTAAATAATTAAAAATAATTATTTAATTGGGGAGATAAAGAAAGGATAAATAATTAAATAAATTTAACATTTATTTAATTATAGAGAGAAAAGGCTAATGAATAATTAAATGATTAAAATAATTATTTAATTATAGAAGAAGAGGGAAAAGCTAACTTTTGAATTAAAATAATATTTAATTCAAAAGTAGAGAGGAAAGGACCAATAAAAGTCTAGAAAAGTGTGAAATTAATTTACAATTCTTTACAACACCTTTACAAGACATGCATTTTATTCAATTTGCAAGGGTCCAAGACCTAATGTGGATGGGTAAAACACCTCACAACACTAAATCAAGGCCCCATTAAGTCCAATTTATCATCAGTTATTCCCATATCATGCAAAGTATACACTTTTTGGTGAAACAGTTATTAAAGCAAGCAAAGCATTGCTTTCAGTTGAGTAATCAAATTGATCATTTCTGATGAATGTGCTTTTGATTCTCTATTCATCATTGTAAGTTTCTTCTTTAACATGCAGCAGGAAGGAATATTTTTTGTATTGTTTCTAAAAACGTTGTTTGATCTTCCTCTATGTGTTTCATACCGTTTCATTCATTTGTTGTGATGCCCATAATTCCTTCAGCTGCTTTTTCAAAAGCGATCACCAATGTTGAGCCAGTGTAGTCTTCTATTTTGCATTGTAGCGGATATCTGTAATCATAATCATGAAAAGTAGTTTGACATCTTTGACAATGTCATTGACCATTTTCATTTTTTTCCACCTTTTTCTTGCATTTCTTACCAGAAATTTCCATGGGGCAAGTCATGTAACAAAATTTGTCCCGTTTGATGAAACACAATGTTGCTTTTATGAGCATGTATTGACTGTTGCTAGAAATACCAACTTTCTATCTGTTAATTTCTACAATATTGTTCAATTTCAATTCCTCACAAAAAACTGAGTTATTTGTTAGAGAATGGCAAATGAGAGCTTTTCCTTTATTCTTAAACCATGATCTCAATTGGTCAGTCTCTGGTATCTAAAGATTTATATGTAGTTGAATTGTTGGAATGGTGCGTATAGTTTTTTCTCCATGATCACTAATTCGTGTAGCTTTTGCGACAAGTATTGGAAAATCCCATGCATTACATATCTCATGAAGTTTGAAACCTTCGTTATTAAAAAAATCATCCCACATTGTCAAGTCAATTTTGGTAGCTGACATATCTTTCATTTGTAGAGCCTATTTCTATACATTTATGTACCATTCTTTCTTAAAATCATAGTTGCTTCATTGATTGATACTTGACTATACTGATGATGTCAACAATCATATTATTTTCCACGTCTTTCAGTTTACTAATTGGTTTGAAGTTGAACTTCAATTGTGGTAGTTGTGTGTTCCCATCTTTAAAGCAAATGTCCACTGTGTAATTGTTATCCAAAAGAATTTCCCAATCATTATTTAAACTGCAATTTTTTTTATTTGTTGGCTTCACGATTCCATTGGATATGATAAACACTTTCCCAATCTCTATACAATCATAAAATAGTACTGCTATTGCATTGAAACATGTTGCTTTGATTTCATCACCATCATAGTCAACAAGATTGAAGCCGAAATCTTTTCCATCCCCATTTGTATTTTTAAAATAATGGAGTTGTTGTTTTTTCATTACCCAAGCCTTTGTTGTCCATCATTTTTGGTAAGGTTTTAATGCTCTTATAGGCACAACTCTTTTACAACCTTCATGTTTTGCATGATCCATATCTATTGCAAAATAATGTCGATATCATACATATGTACCAAATAAACATCACTGAGATAGCATGCATCTTGTAATTGTCAATATGTTGTTTGTGGTACATGTATTTCCCAACAAGGTGCTTGGAACTAACCTCTTGTATTTGGTTATGGTTTGGATTTTTGTTTTGGTTTTACAAATATGTTTCTTTCACCTTGTCCTGTCAAAACACAAAAAAGTAGAAGTCAAGGAGTTGCTATCAGAGAAAATTGTGCACTCATTGTAAGATGTCAACATGCATGCAAGGGTTGTATATTTTTTTCATAGATTTCTAATGTATATAGGGAAATTTGAAATTTAATAAGCAAGTTTTGATGTTGATTGTTAAAGGATATTATTTGTTGGATATTTTAGATGCACATTCATGGATTTGATGGTTATTTGACATTGTTATTGAATGTAATCTAAAACATACATTGAACTACAATTAAATAGAAATAGGTTTCAAATACAACAATTTTGACTATTTACATATCAAGTAGGTCACATACATCCAAAAGATATGAACAGTCTTTTCCAAACATAGACATTAAAGTCTATATCAAAATACTATTCATCAAAGTAATCCAACCATGGTTGCCACCTACATACAAAACGTATGAACATTTTTTTACAAAATAGACATGAACGTCTACACCAAGATTTTGTTCATAAGAGTCAACCAACCATGAAACATCCCTCTATATGGTTCATATGTGTCTATCCTAATTATCATACAAGTACAAGAGAAATTGTTCAATGGTGTCTTTTGCAAATCTTGGTTCATATTGCTCATCATAATAAATTTCTCTTAAAAAATAAGAGAATCCTACAACTTTGTGACATGTTTTATGTAATTTATCAGCAATGTCTTCAATGTCATTAATGTCTTGTCGTTCTACTGCACGTGCAAGAAGTGCAACATCATGGAGTTCTCTAATTATTTGTTTTGAATGGGCTTGAATTTATGAGTACAACTTTTCAATCGGAGTTGGCACATGTGTGTTTGAATTCGTTGACTCCTTAGGGGCTTCTATCTTTTGGACTGATGGTTGGCTGGAAGCAGATTCATTTTGGGTAGCCATTATCTAAACAACAAATCAAACTAATAAATAAGTAACAAGTTATAAAGATATGTATTATTCTAAGTTGCAACAAATTCTTTTATGATTCTAAATTGACTTTTCAAAGCTGACAAGACTACAAGTAGAAGAAGTGTAAGCAAGTTCTTGGTATCAAAGTTCTTCTAATGTAGGAGGTTGGTCAGTTATAGATAGAGATGATAGTAGTGCTATAAATTTTTACAAAGCTTCATAAGATAGATAATAATGATAGAAATTTTGATCATAATGGCAATCTGAAAAATCTTGCTACAAATATTTAACGAAAATTCAACTTTAGTGTCACAGGAATACATGGAGTGTAATTGCATACCTAGAATCAAAGTTCTCTTAATGAAGAAAGTTGCTTGTCTGAAGCTCTAGATGATAAGAGTGGCCCAAATGCCTAAAACACATAACAACGCTCATAAATGATACAAGTATTTTAAATAAAAATCCAAATACTTATGCAATTTTTGATCATCATGGAAATATTCATAAGGTTGCTACAAGTATTTAATGGGAATTCAAATTTTGTTTACGAGGACTACATGATAACAGTGGTCCACTTTCACAATCATATCAATACTAATATAAAATCATGTAATTGGTTTCTTTCTTTTTTTAGAATCTATACTTCTATCACATGATCATGTGAATATAATGTCATAACATGTGTGATTGGATTGTTCACCCATTTATGGATCAAGTTCAATTCCTATGTTACATCACATCTTAGTTTGGTAAAAAAAAATTAACTTAGTTTTAATCCCATTGAACTCCATCTTTTAATACATTATTTTTCATCAATGCATTACACACTCATACATTTACAATAGTGTAAGGTTTCACACATAGTCGTAAGTTGAACATAATTTTTTTTAACATGTTTAACTTTTACTTTGTAGTGAGCTGGGTAGACTCCTTTGACTCATCTGAGCTAATGAAAATAACATCGTTTGGTTGATGCACACATACGTGCTCATCTTCCCTTTTAGTTTTTTTGTGGTAGATTGCTAGTACTATTCCTAATTGATACAGATCTAGAATGAGTTGGTTATGTTTGTTTCACTTTTGAGGTGGATGGTTGATTGACTAAGTCTGCTACAATACTTGCATGAAGCTTTTCAGCTAACTTTAGCTCTTCTTTTTCAACTCTAATTCTAGTCATGGCGTGGGCGAAACATTCATCATCTTGAAGCCATCCTTCCCCATCAACATTTTTCCCAAGTCAAGAGTCTTTGTGAGAGCTTCCCACTCTTTTTTCGCTTGTAAATATATTTCGTTTATTGCAAAATACTTCTGAGTAGTCTGTTTGGTATAAACCATTTCTGGCACAAGATATTTGTCTATGTGAAGTCAGAAGTGCCTTTTTCATATTTGAATCAAACAGAGTAGAATGATGAAAGAAGACAAAGAATGATGAATAAATGATAAGAAATTAACATACAAAAATTCTCTTCAATTGAACTTGTGTTGTAGGGGCCCACACTAAAGAATGTATTAGAAATTAGAGTTTCATTCCTGAGACTTGCAAGCTACACACTTGAGGTGCTCCTCATGTAAATGATTCTTGAGAAGAAAAACCTCAATGAATGTCTTAGTAGAGCTGAAAAATACTTGACATATAGAAAATGATAGAAACAAAACTAATAGATTTGTTTGTTGAAGCATGAATACTGGTGAAGGAATCATTTGCATGGAAAATGGAATTTAAAAGGCTCTATTGTGGATGGTGAAAGAGAGGTAATTGTAAATCATTTTGTATTAGCCTTTGGATAACTATTTTTTTCTTCTTACTCTAATAGATTAGTTTGGTTGAGTTTAATGTGTAGTAGTCATGTAACAACCTGCAATCTGTTAAAAGGCTGATAAAATTCACCTAAACTATTGTCTATGCTTAATTCAAGTTTCTTCCTCAGTAGTAAGTTGTAAAAATTGTGCTTACCTAGATTACGGTGACATGATGGACATAAAGGCCATTTCTGACATGAGCACAACATAAAAGCCAAATTGCACAACCTTTTCCATGATGTAAAGCAAATTTTTATCAAAGTTTGGAAGTAGGTGTGGAAGTAGAGTGATTGCCTATGAAGTGTTTGGAAAAATTCCTCAAACAATGTTTACGTAAAAATCTTAATGCCAAAAAAAAAAATCTAACATAAAGCTCAATACTAGAATATTCCCAAACTCAGTACAATATTCTTAAGATTTTCCAATACAGAAAAATAAGAAGAAACTACAACATGTAATGTAGGTGTCTGGATTCAACTGAAATTTGAGGAGCAACTACGAGTACAATGGAGAATTTTGTCAGAGAAAGAATAGGGAGAAATAAAGACTTCATGTGTTGTATATGTCAAGATGTGTTGTTAGCTAGAGAGAAAAGCATGGAAATTCCTTGCAATCATGAATACCATGAGGTATGTATTTGTCAATGGCTGGCAACACCAAAATTCTTCCTGGTCTGTAAGTATGAACTGCCAACTAATGACCCAGATTATGAAGCACAAGAACAAACAACAAACAGTTGAAATATACAACTATTTTATTCTTCTTAAACATGACATTATATTATCTTTGTCTTCAAATTTTGGTTAAGCAATCAATTTACATTATGGACGTGAAATGCTTAAATTCCTATGGTGAAGTGGAGAATTTCAAATTATAAACAAATTTAAAAAATATGTAACCTTTGAAACGATGGAGAGTAATTTAATAGGGAAAATACAGGTGGTCGTGTTGATAGCGAGACTCAAAACCGGATCAAAAATCCTGACCATCCCCTATCCTTCCACCACTGCTCAACTGTGCGTACAATCCATCATATCTAAAGCTCTGACTTTCCCTTTCATTGGACATGCATTTTCTAATAACCCTCATAGGTTGCCTCTGCTGGTAGTTATAAGCACATCTCCATTATCAATATTTTCTTCATAACCGCCACCTACCAAAATGTCGGTTAAGAAGATAATATTGATAATGGAGATGTCAAGAGCTGGCTTCTTTCTTGTTTATTTAAAAAATTAACAACAATGTTTACATAAATATTTTCCAATACAGAAAGATACGAAGAAACTACATGTAATGTCAGCATATAAGGAAACAAAATTCGCATACCTGCTCGGAAAATTTATATAGAAGTACTCTTGATGAGTCTCTTGAATTGAAGCTCCTCAATTTGGTGTCTACCTCACACTGAAACCCATTAACCTCCTAGCTTGTGTTGCTTACACTACCTCTTACTTGCCTCTATCACTAGAATCATCTCTCTTAAAAGGAGTTCCCCTCTACTAAAAATGGCGATGATACTAAGATTGACCAACCACTGTCTTGTATGCAAAATGAGTATAAATAATAATCTACAAGATTCGGTTCTAAAAATAGTTCAAAATAAGTTACTAAGCAGTTTCAAATGAGGGACTCCACACATGCTATTTCCCCCCATAATCTCCTATTTAAGTGGCAACAACCTCATCTTTAATAATCTTTAAAAAAAATTATTTTATTTATGTTATTACAATTGAAAATAGGAGTAAATCTTTCGTAATATATATATATATATATTATTTTGGAGTGCTTCTTATATTTGTTTTTGATTTCTTGTCCATCCAGCATGTCAAATCCAAAAATAGTATAAATAAAATATTACTCGTGATGATACAGTTCATAAATAGTTAATAAAAAGTCGTTAATGAATGGTTCTCATCCTCAACATATCACTTAAGGATTTACCTTACACTAAAAGGCATGAATTGGTTCAAACGGAACCGATTATTTGATTTGATTATAATATATTTTAAAATTGTTGTAATGAAATCTTTTAGTTTATTTATAATAAAGTGTTTATTTTAAGATAGATAATAAATAATGAGATTTGTTAATATAGATATCATATTTATTTTAAAAATATTATCAACAAGATTTATTTTTTTTAATATATGTTGTTTCTATTTTGTTTTTAATGTAGATCATTACAATATTAATATGTTGCTTAAAATATATTTATATTTATAAATCTAAAATAAATTATACAAATACAATTATTATATTAATAACACAAATTTTTTAACATACTATTCTATCAATTTATTTTATTGCCAGATGTATTATAGCCCATGAAAATAAAAAATATTGAATAAATTGATTGTTGTATGTTTTTGATTAAATAAGCAACATTTACAAGGTGTTGTACCCTGCACACAGAAAGCCCACAGGGCCAAAAAGAAGCTAGTTCAAACCAGAACATGAACTAGGAGAAGAACAAACAAGAGCCACTAGGGCCCAACAAAACAGGCAAAACAAGCCACAAACAGAAACAACTGACAAACAGTTGTAGAACAACAAACAAGGACTAGACAACCCCAAAAATCGAGGGGACTAATCTGACTCCTTTAACCCTAGGCCACAAAGAAGCAATGAATTTGGGGAGTCCCTTCTTCTTCCTCTGCATAATAGACCAGGAAGACTCAAAATTGAAATCCACTGAGCGAGGAGAGAGGAGAGGATCCTCAACAGCCACCCCGGGCAAGAAGCCACCATGTAGCGAGGGAGCCTATAGCGTAGAAGAGGAAATAGGAGCTATCAAAGGACCAACAAAGTCATTCAACGAGGGATGGGCAGATTTCGCCCTAGCAGCGACAATAGATCAAGGCAACAAAGGTTCCACGAAAGGGATAGCTGAAAGAGGAGCCCGGAAAGACTTAAACACCAAGGAAGCCAAGGGAGGGTCGCCCTCCTTGGAAGAACCATTCGAAGAGGGAGAGCCAACCGTGAGATGGTTCGAGAGAGCATTCTTCCACCAAGTAGCAACACCCTTGCGGCGGGAAAGAGGGCAACCAAAGGCCAAATGACCAATGGAGAAACACCTCCTGCACCAAAAGGGGAGGCCCTCATAGTCCAACAGATGTGTCCAAGGTTTGTCCTCCACCATCAAGACCACATCACCATGGAGAGGTTTGCAGATGTCTAAATCAACTAAAATACGAGCCATTGTAGTGTGCCCTAGATCTTGAGTCATAGATTCCACCTTCAAAAAGCGTCCAATTGAGTTGCCAATAGCTTCGTAACAAGAATCCTCCCAAAACTGGAGAGGGAGATTCAACAGACAAACCCAAACTGATCTGGTATTCAACGACTCAGTAAGAGGATTGAAAGAGCGAGACCAAGGCCTGATGGACAACGAATGAATACCCCACATCCACCCCCTGTCCAACACACAGTCCCACTCTATAGAAGAGGCAAAGGTAGCTAAGAAAAACCCTCTAGCGTTGGGATAGAGCTCAATCTGCCCAAAGACAATAGGCTTCCAAGAAATAGAAAACCAATCATGGAGATCAGGAAGGGAGGGCCACAAGCCATTAAACCTACAGACCACACCCTATTTCAAATAGTAATCCTCATTTTCAACAACTTCAGGTCCATAGACCATAGCAGGGGAAGCATAGGCACAGGGCAAAGGTCTAACCCTAGCCATAGCAAGCATAGATCTAGCACAATCCTTTGAAACTGCCTTAGAAAAGGACTTCCAATGACCACCAGTAGGGAGACCACCAGAAGCAGGAGCAGAAGGTGGCACCACATAGAGAAAAGGAGAAGAGGGGACAACTGCACCCAAAAACACAACATCAAGGCACACTCCATTCACCTGCAAAGAAGCATCATTTACTCGCAATGTAGCAGGGGGAGCCCCAACCACCAAAGGAGAAGGGCCCCATAGGCCACCCAACCACCAGTAGACTGTGGCAAAGCCCCGCCCACACCCTGTGCATTGTCATTCAAAATCACTCCATCATGTTGGAGACAACACAACCTCCTGCCCAGCGTCGCACCAAGTCGTCATTCTCTCTTATCAACAATTAAAATGTTGTTTATTTTCTTTGGAATGTTAGTTGTTTGAAACTAGTATCGATTGTTGTATGTTACTTGATATATTATTATTTAATAGAAAAAAATCATTTATTGTGACATTAATTTACACAAATTTATTATTTAATTTAATAATATATATATATATATATATCATTATGCATAATAATAATAATAATAATAATAATAATAATAATAATAAAATTGTTATTCATAAATAATTTAAAATGAAAAATATTAAAAAAAGTTAAAAAATTAAATTTACCTTCTAAATATTCATCTTTCATAAAGATAAATATCCAAGAAATAGTTGCTTTCAAATATCAAATTATTCAAGAAATCTAGAATAAATATCAATTTACTTTGATAATAATTAATAAAAAATAAACGGTGATGATTGCAAGAACTCTCCTTGATTTAAGGTAGAGTTTTTTGAACAAGAAAATGGCATTGTAAGACTTCTCTCAACCTAATAAATATTAAATTTTATTCAAAAAATTTATAAATAAAAAAATCCAGGTTGGGCCTTGCAAGTCTGCCTATGTAACGTTGTGACTCCTTTATAGAGTCAGAAATCCCTTATGAGATTCCATAGATATATATATGCAAAAAAATTATTTTAAATTTAATTTATTATTATTTAAAAATTTAGCTTTTCATTTAATTTAGTTTTTCTTTAGTTGATTTAAAATAATTAATTTTTATTTTATTTCAGTTATTAAAAGTCTAGGGTTTATAGTTAGTTAATTAAAATTATTTAATTACATAATTCAAAATAATAAATGAAAGGAAAAATAAATAATTATTAATATTAATTTATAGTTGGAATAATAATAAACATGTATATATGTATATGTATAATGAGATTAATACAATTTTTTTTTTAATATTTTCCTTATTCATTAAGAAAATGAAGTTTAAGTATATATGAGTATATTTTCCTTATTCATATTTTTTGGAAAGTTGGAATTAAATTATTTCTCAAACAAATCCCTTAATTTGAAATTCCATACTTAGGAATTCTACAATAATAAAATTTGTGTCTTGATTTTTTCACAAAAAACAAAGAAAGAAAAATTTAATTAGTTATTAATAAGTTGGTTTTGAACCAATTAAACAATTTTATGCTCTTCAAATTGAACATAATTGACTAAAAAGTTTAATATATAAAATCATTTCATTATTTTAAAATAAATAAATATTATTTTTTAATTTTTTTTAAAATGATTTTTGATTTTTTTAATGTTTGTAAGTGTTATTTTTTTATTAAAGAAAATTGCACAAAAATCAATTAGCTAGTTTATAGAGATTTGGATTCACACTATTAAAATAAAAATTTAAATTAAATAACTATTTGATATTGCCACTTATTTTATTTTTCAAATTTTATTAACTTCAAAACATACATAAATACAAATAAAAATTAAACTTACATACATATATTAAATATTAATAAACTATTTGATATTGCCACTTTTTTTATTTTCCAAATTTTATTAACTTCAAAACATACATAAATACAAATAAAAATTAAACTTACATACATATATTAAATATTAATATATATAAAATACGCTGAGAGATATCCTTTTTGAGGCATCTATTTAAATCTATTTAATATGTTTGCAACAAGAAATCATTCCTATATTTTCTTTTGTTGGGTTTAATTAGATTGTATTATTTTTAAAATTTGAATAGTAAATAAATAATCAAATTATTACAATATTTTGAAAACTTAAATTTCATTCTAAAATTAAATTAAATCTTTAACTTTCTAAAATTCATAAAATATTTGTATTCTTATAAAATCAAATTATATTCATTTTAAAATAATTCAATAACTACTAATTGTAGTTTTAAAAATAAAGAGTAAAATTTAGATATAAAAGTAATCTTTCTATTTTAATTTTCTCTTTTTGCATGCAAATCATTTACATTCTAAAAGTAAACTAAATTTTAATTTAAAAAACTTATAAAAACAATTCAAAATAGAATGTTGTCGGATTGATTCATTTTTATTTGCACAATCATCAATGTTTTCTTGCATGCAGAAACCCATATGGATATGGGTTTATTTTCTTCCCCATTGGCAAAGAAAAATATAGATGCACAAAAATAATAAGAAATATAAAAACTGAAAATGAAATTACACTAGTACACAAATAGCAATATATGACTAAATAAACTACTAAAAATGGCATATTAATGTCTAACTTTAGTCACGTGACTATTAGTGGTTTATTTGTAGTCATTTATAACACCACTAAATTTATGACTAAACAATTTTAGTCATTTATTTAGTCATTGATTTTAGTCATTAATTTGATCATTGATTTGGTCATTGATTTAGTCATTTATTTAATCATTAATTTTAGTCACGTGACTATTTTAGTAATTTATTTGTAGTTATTTATAACACCACCAAATTTATGACTAAACTATTTTAGTCATTTATTTAGTCATTGATTTGGTCATTGATTTAGTCGTTAATTTAGTCATGGTAATGATTTGTTTAGTCATATATTTAGTCATTGATTGTTGTTAACTGGTCATTTATTTAGTCATGGTAGTCATTTATTTAGTCATTACTTTAGTCATTAATTTAGTTATGTATTTAGTCATATATTTAGTCATTATAAATCAAATCTAACTTAATTAATCCTCACAAATTTATGCATATAAACTTTAAGTATCATAGATATTCAAATGTTAAAAAACACCATGAAATGAAGACTAAAATGCTTGAACAAAGACACAAACACAAATAGATTATAAATCAAGAGGAGCCACAGCATAGTATTTATGCGTGGAGAAAAAAACACTCTGAAAATTTACTTTATTAAGTCTCATTGTAAAATCAAAATCTCATTGGTTACATTCAATGTCTCAGTGACATTGTACAACTTACAGACACTATATAAAAAGAATACTCCTATTTTCATATACTTATACTGTTTTCCCCTTCGTTAATTGTAGTCCTTTTGGAAGGGCAACAACCTCTTATAGGGGCTCGACCCATTTAATCCCCTTACAAATCCATAGCTTTAATCCTGCTGTTATTGGTTTTGGCTCCTCCAAACTCTTCCTCGCTGGTATTCACCTTTCACTTCTCCAATTTTGATCTACAGCTTGAAAATAAGGTTTCAAAATTTGCACATCAAAAACTCAGAAAAGACAAATAATACAGAGGATAAAATTCAAACATTTTCTTTTCATTTTCCAACTATGGCACCCTAAACTTAGGTGCTAGATATAGTGAATGCATGAGAATTAGATGTAACATCCATCAAAAGCATATTTGGAAGTAGATTTTTATCAGATATTGTAGTTGCAAGTTCCACTAATTATAATAAAGATAAATAGTTTTACCTTTCTACATCAACTAATGCAATTCTAATTTTTTAGAGGATCGACAATGCTAGCCTTTATCATATCAACATACTCACCCGCTTTATGCAACACAACATTAAACTTATTAATTAGACTCAACATCTAAGAAAGAAAAATAAACTTCAAACATTATCAATTTAGTAAAAAAATCATCAATTTCAAAGATCAAAGTAGCCAATGCTTCACTCTCTACATCCTCTGCTACAATCAAAAGAGGCCTTTGTTTCTGTGATAAATGCAACAAGAAATTATATTATTTGTCAAAACTTATCACTATGTGCTTATGAACTCAAGATCATTCAAATTGTCAAACTAATCAACATGACTACCTAATTTCTTTCTATCACATACACTTTGGGTATACAAGATCATTGAGAATCCCAATTATTGAACTATGAAATTCAAAAACGTAACGAAATTATATCTTAAGTAAAATGTAAATCAAATCAACATTACATGTCTCAACTTACCAATTGATCTCAAATTGTATATACACCTTTGTCATATAGCTTAAGGACATCTACAATAGATATGCACAAAATGAATTTGGTGGAAAGGCTTTAAAAACTTTCAAGCAAATACAATTCGTAGGTGTAAAGCCAAATTCCACAACCATTTCCAACATCCTCCCTACCCGTGCCAAAATGGGAGCTTTGAAACAAGATATGAATATCCTTCAATGCATAGACAATACATCCCTATAAGAAATATTATACTCCCTCAAAATATTATTACATATTATTCTATTGGGGGACTTTACTTTATTGGGGGGACTTCAAATAACTCCTGTCGATGTTCATTTCTTACTAATGATATTAAGTTTCCACAATCCATATTGTAGTGCTCTGTATTTTTTGGATTCAATTGTGTAGAATTTCTTTTCATCAACATTTCAGATCACACTTTGGTATCCATCATCAAGATTAGAGAACAAGAAGATAAAAATGCTAAAATTGTAGACTAAGATAGGCTAAAAAGGAAGAGGGGTAAGGAGAGGGTACACGTGGTTCAAGGACCAAAATAAAAATAAATAACTAAAAGAAACAAATCAAACACATACAAAGTCAAACCCAAAATATTACAACAAACCCTACAAAAAATGCAATGAATTAAACATAAGCCACCAAATATATAATAAACAAAAGAATATTAAACAAAAACAATTAAAAAAAAAGCAAAAAATGAACCACTTACCTAAAACTATAGGCACAAACAAAACGAACACACCTGAATACAAAAATATGGATATAATATACCCATAAAAGACCAAAAATACCTATAAACAAAAAACAAATAAAATAAAATCTAAGTAAAAAATAAAAGAATGAAGAAATAAAAAACCACAAAAATATAACCAAATTAAAAATGGAAATAAAAATCAACAAAAAAGTTAACCAAAACAAATAATAAAAAACAAATACAAAAGAAAAAGGGTATGTGACATAAACCTACACATAAACCAAAACAAAAAATCAAAAATTCACAACAAATATAAAAATATACTGTGCAAACCCTTTTCCTAGTACCTGCAAAACAACATGAATAAACAAGTTAGACAAGGAAATGCAAGCTAAAACAAGGATTCCCCATGAAATCCATTAACATAGCTCAAATTAGGAAAAAATAATGAAAAACACAAAGAAATAGCAAAATAAAGATTGAATCCTAATTAAGCAAACAAACTCGATCCCATGGGGGAATTGGTGTCAATTTGATGTGAAAATTGGCCCTTTCCCAATCCCTAAGATGGAAGCTTCGAATGTTGAAAATGATATTGATCCACTTTGATGAAAGATGGGAACTCCAAGCCAAATCTGCAAAAAGCCTAGCTAAGAATTCAATGATGGATGGAAATGGCTAAGTATTTTAGCATGGTAACTTTGCTTGGATTGTGGATGATCAAATGAGGATATGAGCTCTTTATTTATAGGATTTCAAATGGATGAATGTCCAAATTTGAGCAATGTGGGACTAACATTCATCCAATGATATGATGCCACTTGTCAAGCTATGAATGGATGATGGTTGTGCAAGATTTGGGGTTTGTGCGAATAAATGCCAATATTTGAAATTCAAATTTGTTGAAATGACATGCAAGAGGGAAGGGAAAATGCAATAAATGTCACTTGGCTCAAGGCAAAGGACATGTAAGAGGTTTTAAATGCCTTGTTGGATGTATATATTGACTTGGAATTTTTGAATTCAAATTGAGAAAATATTCCAAAAGATGCCTTGTGAGGAAAATAGAGATTTAATAAATGAATTAAATCTATTTTCATGTGCAACTTGCATTATCGAGAGGATGTGACATGAGATGAGGTTAAATTAATCAATGATTAATTAATTTAACAAGAGATTAGATGATGTGACTTATTTGACTTAGATTTATGGATTTATTTAAATCAAATAAGAGAGGAATATGATAAGAGGTTAATTAAATAAGGATTTTCATTTATTTAATTAAAAGGGATGGTGTTAGATTAAATCAAATAAGGTTTTAATTTATTTAATTTAATGGATAGATTTTAGAGATTTAATCAAATAAATTGATTATTAAAATAGGGATAATTAGATCAGATGGATTGATTTAATTAACAAAAGAGATTGACTTGATTAGATAAAATGATTTATTTAATTAAGAGACGAATATTGATGAATTTAATCAGATAGGGAAATTTGATTAAATGGTTAGACCGAGGGCTGATTCAAGAAGAAACGATGTTAGTAAGTCAAGATCAGATGCACGATGTCAATCAGTATATTTTACGTGTCTACATTTTTCCCCTCTTTGAAGCAATGCACTTGTTGCGTTAGTTCAAAGAATAAACGATCTCAATCAAAGCCAAAAAAATTTGATATTTAAAAACTTGCCCCACTGCTGCATGGTGGGAGAAAACATGCCATTATAATGCCCCCTCGAGAGATTGGACGAAAATTTTAATTTTTTGGGTGATCTCGCGAAAAAAGATGACAAAGTACTCAAAAGGTCCGAAAAGGGTCCGGGAGGCTAAAAACGTGTCTAAACGCAATAAAACGATGAAAAAAACACTTAATTGGATGAAAACGGGTTCGGGAGTCCAAAACCCTAGCAAAACAGCCTTTTAGGGTTAAAAAACCCTAATTTTTAGGCTTAAAAGGGGTATAAGGGGTCACTTTCAATTCATTTTCACACACCTCTGCTAGCAAACCTGAGATTCGAGCTCTGACACTTCGGCGATATGGCGCAACGACAGCTTCCCTTACACATCAGTGATCAAGTCCGAACATACCAACGGCCACCTGGCATCGAGGCACCGGTATGTGACCCCTACCCAAGCTTAATTTTTTCCTTTTGATGCATTTATTACCCTTTAAAAGATGAGCTTGCCTCCAACGGCGCTATATAGCGCCGCTTGGTGTTTAAACTGCGTTGCACCAAGCCTTTTTGCACTGCAACAGTGCTATTTAGTGCCGCAGCGGTGCTATTTAGGAGTTTAGAAACTTCGCCGCTGGGCTCGGGCTCGGCGGGCCGATTTGGGAAAAGTGCACCGCGGCGGCGCCCTTTTCATGCAAACTGCAATGCTGGGGATAAATTGCGCCACGACGGCTTCATTTGGTTCGATTTGGGCCCACACGTCGAAGTTTGAGTAAACTCAAACTGCGACGCCTTCACAAACTGCGCCGCTGGAAGCGAGTTTGGAGCATCAAACCAGAATTTTTTCAAAATTCTCAACACGCTGACTTTCCTTTATGCAGGACGGACCTAAGGAGCTCTATTCTTGGGAGCACCGGTCGCGAGACTTGGCAAGTGTTCTACGGGACCTGAGTGACACGGACCAAGATCGACTAGGGGTCGCAAGATTATGGCACATTGCATACGCGGCGCCCGTGCGCACTCACTTAGGGATGTTGTCAGCGCTGGCCGAGAGGTGGCACAGCGAGACGTCATTGTTTCATCTCCCCACTGGCGAGGTGATCGTCACTTTGGAGGACATTTAGCGCATATTACGATTGCCCATTCATGGCCGACAGGTCATCTATGACATGGATGAGGGATGCAAGTGCTGCACTAGAGTCCTTGCCACATGGGACATTATATACTGCGAGGGACAAATTGAGCTAGAGTGCTACAGGGTCATCGCACCTCCCTTTCGCTGGGCGATTGCAGCGATCATTTCAAGTTTGGTTGCCCCGGACAGACGAGGGCGATACTTCAGTCTTGGTTGGGGATATTGTTGGGAGCGAATGGTCTGGGATAGGCCAATTCATTTTGCATGGGGGCCTGTACTTCTCACCTCACTCTACAGAGATTTACATGAGTATGTGTACGTGGATGGCAGAGCGCTGGGGGCCAGAGTGACACTACTTCATGTTTGGGCATGGGAGCACATTTTTGTGCTGCGTCAACATGTGGTTCTAGTTCCGATGGGGGCGGATGACGCCCTCGTGGCACGGTACAGAGGCGATGTGTCCACACACACTGGAGAGCATGGGATCCCCTACTAGAGGCGGGTCCTAAACGAAATGTTTGTCTTTACTTGGCGTCCATACCTTGGTCAGCCCAGATGGGCCGATGATGCTACTCAGCTCTTCTATTACTGCCAGGACAGATATATGTAGGGACATGAGCACACGATGATCAAGAGATACCTGCTTGGGTGCGTACAGCGTCAGTTCGGAGAGCCACAAGATCGGCCAGATGACGAATACGTAACCATCTTTGCACGCAGCATGGAATAGGTGTCATGGGGACACGACATTCCTACCTCCGAGGTGGTGGACAACTTTAGGCAGTTGGTAGCCCGGCCGTGGGCTTATGATCAGGGCTTGGCAGATCCAGGCACCACACAGGCCTACAGAGACTGGTTCAGGCCTCCTATCCGGTTGACTTTGATGTGACTTCCAACGACACGCAAGAGTCCTGATGGAAAATCAAGTAGATTGCATCCAGACTCCAAATCATACGATGTGCTCAAAGAGATGATCACATGATTTGCAGACAACCAGGAGCATTGAAGGCTGTCAGAGATGTCATCTCATGGAATACGATGATTACAGGATATGCCCAAAATGGATTTGTTGAAAAGGCTTTAGAAACTTTCAAGCAAATGCAATTAGCAAGCATGAACCCAAATTCCACAACCTATGCCAGCATCCTCCCTGCCTGTGCCAAAATGGGAGCTTTGGAACAGGGTATGAACATCCATAAGAGCATAATAGATGGGGGATTTTTGTCAAATATTATGGTTGGAAATGCTCTGTTAAACATGTATGCAAAATGTGGAAACGTACATAAGGCACGTGAACTCTTTGATGGAATGCCTCAAAGAGATGTCATTGATGGATAAATTATGCAATGATGGATAAATTACTCTAGTTTTTGAGTGCTCCCCACTTATTCAAATGGTCTATCTTAAAAGCCATCTATCTAATATATAAGTAAATTTTATAATACTCTGGCAATGTGCTATGAACTGATACATTTTTATAAACTCTAAGATTAAAAGATTTCATCATTGAGCTTTCAACTAATACATTATAGCTAGTGCAGGATTGCATTGTAGTTTTAGAGACACATTTTAACAATATAAAACTTGGAAACTTAATATGTAAGAACACCATTTTGATTTGTATGGTTAAAGATCAAGAGATTTGGAACAATTTCTTTTTCATAATTATGCAGAGCACACACCACAATAAAGCAGTGTTATATTTTGTTCTTATTAAAAATGGGTAAGATAGCATGAAACATACTTGTTCTCACTCGACATCTCGTAGAGCTTTCCTCTGCTAGAGAAAACAATGAGAGCCACCTCAACATCACATAACATAGAAAGTTAATGGGATTTTTTCATTGCAATGAACTCAGACACAAGATTGTTGAACACAAGTCATCCAAGCTTCCTGGTTCATTTTTAGTTCAGTTGCGGAGAATAGTTCATAAGGATGGAAATCAGCACAGGGGATCAAGTCTATAAAATTATGGGACCTGTTAATAAATATTTAACTAGCTCCCTTCGGGTGTATTTTCCTCTATGCATCGACCCGTACCTCACAAGTGATCAACTTGACCTTTTATCTAAGTTCTCTCCCACTCCACGTGTCTACTCTTCACAACCCCGAGTTTTTGCATTCCTTTCACATCCCAGGAAACCCCGCTATGCTTCCACATGTCGTGGTTACGGGATACTTTTGATCATTCTTTCTTGCTGCCTTATCGGGCTCTGCTCGAGTGCCACGAAGCCCTCATTCCCAAAAAGGTTTGGCGGGCTCCACAGTTGTTATATGTGGTGTACTCTTGCTACATGTCTGCTATTCGCAAATCTTTCATCATAGAGATGAAGTAACAACCGCAGGCAGCGAAATGTTGCCATGCGTCTCTTTTGCGCCCAGCTAGTGATCGTTCCCTCCATTATTGATGAAGTGATCCACCCATTCGACACGTGTAGCCTTAGTGCAATTCTTTAGCAGTGAAAGAGAGAGGTTCATACAAGTAGTGAAAGGCTACCATGTGCCTAGTCAGCAGATCTCATATTCGAGCGATAGACCAGACGGGCCGAATGATGCTATTGGCCACTACGTGTCATAATCATTTGCATGGGATGGTGACACTTGTCTTATTAAGCCTTGTCAGGACCACCGCCATCATTTGCAGAGGATGCACCTGTGCCTGGAATGACCAGATGTTTGGTTTCAAATCGATTATGTTGCAATGGCTTGGGGAATATTCTGATTTTGTATCATTGCCAGGGGATTGCGAAATCTTTTATGTTGCTGCTCTCTGAAGTGGTGGGGCTTATTTCTTGCTATATATACTTTCTCTGTTGTGAGAAAAGGGTCCAGAATTTGGGGGAAACACTGGTTTCGGTAAAAGACACCAGACCTTTATTGATGTTTTATTTTATTGCAAAGACTCTCAGATTGTGCCAATTGTTCGACCTTTCTATTTTTTCATGCTATTTGATCAAACTGTAAACAGTTCTTTTTATTGTCTAGACATTTCATTTTAGAACTTCTATATATGTTGAATGCAAGTTTGATGACCTAGACCATGTCTA
The DNA here is from genome assembly GCA_007258455.2 of Sequoia sempervirens. Taxonomy (NCBI): domain Eukaryota; kingdom Viridiplantae; phylum Streptophyta; class Pinopsida; order Cupressales; family Cupressaceae; genus Sequoia; species Sequoia sempervirens. Next base: position 288,465,691 of record VDFB02000008.1, read on the forward strand.
ATGACTCTTACTGGCAATAGAAATGTATACAATATTATTTTATGTCAATGAATGGATTGTCTATACTGTAATCTTTAGTTTCTAATTTTCTAGAACACTACAAACACCATTCAGGCCCTTAGATCTATGATTTATCGTGCCTATCATTAAGTCTTGGTGCATCGCCTTAGGTTAGACTTTATTTTATTATATTTGTTTCATTTTCCCTTTCCAAACCCCCTTTATAGAAGAAGTTGACTTCTCTAAAAACATGAAGGTCACTCAGTTTAGCACAAAAGGTCCCCCATAAATTGAGTTTCCCATAAGACACTGCTACCTCGTCAAATTTTGGCGTCAACAGTTTTTTTTTTGGCACGCCCAATGGGACTGAGCTTAAATGAATTTGCGTTTTGGAAGCGTGTATGAGCCATCGGCCTGTAACTAGATCCCAAACCGCAGGCAACCCCAATTTACTAGTATCTCCACTAGGAACAGTGCGAACCGCAAATCAATTAGTAACTATTCCATTCCCGCCACCCGTTCCTCTAACCATATTGTCGGCTGCCAACAGAAATTACATGGCATGGGACACCGGAAGTCCCCTAGCAAACCCAGTAGCACCCGTTGTCTAGGGCGTTATCTCGATTTCAGCCATGAAAGCTATACCCAAGTTTACTGGAGATGGCTCAAGAACACCAACAGAACATTTATAGGATGTGGCAGACGTGTGTCTAGTACACGAGATTATAGCACAGAATGTAGCTCTGAGGCTTCTCACCCCGTCTTTTAAAGGCAAGGCCCTGGATTGGTACCGAACACTGTCACCTAGCACTATTCGCACCTAGGACGAGCTCGGAGATCCGTTCTATCAAAGGTTCTCATATGACGGAGATCGTTCTTCACTATATTATCGATTATCTGTCATAAAACGAGCCCCGTAGGAGGCTCTGACGGACTTTAATGCCTAATTTCACACAAATTGGCAGAGGATCCCTGTTACTATACATCCGACTCCTGAGTTAGCGTTCATATTTTATCTAAAGTCCATCAATTCTGACATTTTCGTGATGATCAAGTCTTTGGGAGGAGCTACTCTACCAGATGCTTACGGTGTCGCTGTCAAAGTCAAAAATCATTTGATAGATTGCAGAAAATTGCCTCCTCAACCTATTATGCTGATATTTCTTGAAATATTGATTCTCGCGCAAGAAGTTGAGTCAACTAGCATGCCTGCAACTGCCCAGTCGATGTACACATATGCAGCAACCCCACAAAATGTAGCCTCTACATCAAGTTCTTCCAAAGATGAAATGGGCGACCTTAAAGAGATGTTGCAAACCATGGAAAATGATATAACCACTCTTAAGCGGAACCAATCAACACCTCTGAAGCCTGCATATCAAAACTATCAAGGTGGGCGGTCCTCATATCAATAGAATCAGTACCAGGGCGCGCCTCGCACTAATCCACCAGCTCCGACCTCAAACCAAATGGTGTCGGTGTCTACTCCGCTGATGAGTGCTTCGCCAAGCTCGAGTAGGGAATTAACCTCAAGGTAGAACAACCTCATTGATGATATCAATCTGTGGTGCTTCCCTTGCAGCAACGCGCATATGCCTCGTAGCTGTCTGCGTGACAACTTGTAATAAAAGGTGGTAGAGCAAAGCAACCAAGGCGCGGTGATAGATCACAGAGGTTATATATATGCCTCACCACAAATGGAGAGTGCAGTTCTTACTGAGCAAATGCAAGGAATGTCTCTAAAACAAGAATCTGATATCGCTCCTGATCATGCATTTTTTTCCTAGATGGAGGAAGACGAAATGGTGTTTGCTAATGATGCGTTCATATCCAAAACACCGCAAGTGCAATCTGATTATAACACGTGCTCAAAGAGGAGATTTACTGTCGAGTCAGTTGTTTCACATCTAGCCAGCTCGCAACTCAAAGGTGCTTCTGATCAGATTCCTGGCACTTCTACCGCCACGCCACCATCCCAACCACAGAAGTAAATCATTATACCAAGAGCCAAGCAGTAGAAACCTCCGAGTTTGTCACCTTTTAATGTGGTAGAATAGTTGAAGAAGTCATCCGCTAATGTATCTCTATGGGACATTCTAGCTATCCCAAAGCAAAAAATGCTATTACAGAAGATGCTTCAAGAAGAGGTCAATATAGTGCCAACAGAGCAGTTTGCCAATGTAGAGGTTGTCAATCAGATACTGTCGGCTAAAGTATTTACAAACAATACAAAGGAATCCCCTGTTGAAGTTAGAGATAAGTTAAAATCCCAACCGTTCTTCTTAACTCTCATTATAGGAAAGAAGTTATTGCACAATGCTATGATTGATTATGGCGCTAGTACCACAGTTATGCCTAAACATATAGTCGAAGCTTTAAGACTCAGCTATGAACCTATGAAAAGGGGGTGATGCAGCTTGATGGGAGCAAAGTTGAAATTGTAGGTGTCATCAAAGCACTTCCTTTAACTCTATTTGCTTGCCCTAGTATCATGGTGCCGCAAGACACTATGATCATAGATGTTCCTCCTATGTTTGGTCTTTGTCTATCCCGAGAATTTACTTCAAAGGTGGGCAGATACCTGTCCTTGGATTGGTTACATATGATACTTAGAACCAAACACAGTGAAAAAATGAAGATAGAATCAAATACTTTGCATTCTGAACATGTAGCGGACAAAGCCCTGATCAATTTTGAAGTCGCGCATACCTCTATCACCAAACAAGAAATGTATTGCATTGAATTATTGGAGGAAGAAAAGGTGAGTGGAGACCAGAATGAAAAATAAGATGCTTTGTTGAGTGAACACATGGATAATGATCCTTTCGGCAATTATCATGCTACAGGATTGGGCACCTATGTAATTTATGATGAAGACCAAGTATTCCCAAAGATTGCCAAAGAGTCTGAAGGTAGCCAAGAAAGTGAGCTATGGATGTTGTACTTTGATGGAGCAAGAAGCAAAGTAGGTGCAGGAGCAGGGATATGTCTAATATCTCCAAAAGATGAAAAATTGCTAAGGTCTTTTCGTTTTCATTTTGCTTGTTCAAACAATGAGGCTGAATATGAAGGATTAATTCAAGGTTTAAGCCTTGCGGAATGAATGGGCATTAAGCAATTAATGGTGTTCAGAGATTCTGAACTGGTAGTCAACCAAGTCCGAGGAGTTTCCGTGGAAAGGAACGTCCGCATGAGATCCTATCGGCACCGAGTCTGGGACCTGGTTGAGGCTTTTGAAGCCTTCAACATCCAGACTATTCCCCGAGGAAAAAATAGAGATGCAGATCGCATGGTCATGATTGGTGCTCAGTTTGATCCTACCTCTGACCTTATACATAATAAACATTCAGTACGGGTACTAGTCTGACCAACGATTCCCGACAATGATCAGAGTTGGCAAGTTTTTGAAAGTGATCAACACATCGCCTCGTTCATCCAGCAGTTGGGGGAATTTGTCAAAGCTTATGAAGGACAAATTATGCAGCCCAAATCTAACAAGCTTCCGAAAGGATTGGTTACTCTAAAAAAAAATTCGATTGTGATGATGCCAAAAATGATAAGTAGAAGTTCATAGCAGACAAAAGTGATTATGTGAACCTTCAGGTCTCAGATGGTAGGAATCTTCGAGTCAGAAAAAATGTTCCGCACCATGATAAAGAAAGACTCATCAGTTTTTGTGAAAAATATGGAGTAGTGGCCTGGTCCTATGATGATCTAGAGGGGTATGATCCTGATATCATTCAACACACGATCGAGCTAACAGAAGGTGCAAAACCATTCCAACAAAAATAGAAGCCAGTAAACCCTAAAATTGAAGCGCTAATGGTGCAAGAGTTAACTAAGCTCATTAAGTCACGCATTGTCTTCCCAATCAAGCATAGTACTTGGGTATCTAATCTAGTCCCGGTTCGAAAGAAGAATGGAGATATCCATTTGTGTGTGGACTTCCAAGACCTAAACAGAGCATCCCTAAAGGACCATTATCCGTTGCCTTCAATGGAGTCAATCTTACAAACGATTGCAGGATCAGAAATGTTTTCTCTGCTGGATGGTTTATCCGGTTACAATCAGATCCGAGTTAAGGAAGAGGATCAGCACAAGACTACATTCACCACAAAGTGGGGAACATTTGCATATGTTAAAATGCCTTTTGGTTTATCCAATGCAGGGGAAACATTCCAGCGGGCGATGGACATCGCATTCAGCGAACTAATCAATAAGTTTATTCTAATTTATTTAGATGATCTTACTATGTTTTCTAAATCTAAGGATGATCATTTTGACCACTTAGAAATAGTTTTTCAAAAGTGCCAAGAGTTCAGGGTTTCCCTAAATCCGAAAAAATGCATATTCGGAGTACCGCAAGGCAAGTTGTTAGGACATGCGGTGTCTAAGGAAGGAATTTCAATCGACCTTGAATGGGTAAAAGCTATCAAGGAACTTCCCCTTCTGGTGAATAAGAAAGGTGTTCAGTCCTTCCTAGGCAAGGTAAAAAAAATTAGCAAGTTTATTTCTGACTTTGCTAGAATAATTAAGTTGATCACCCTGATGCTTAAGGAGGTTCAGGAATTCAAGTGGATGACCGAAGCTCGGGAAGCCTTTGAAAAATTCAAGGAAGCTATTTCCATAGCTCTGGTACTGGTTAATCCAAATCTATCTAAGGATTTTGTAATGTATACATTCAGTAGCAAGTCCAGTATCACTACTATCCTAACCCAAAAAGATGATGAAGGAAAGGGGGAACATCCAGTGGTGTTCTACTCCTGGACCCTGAAGGAATATGAGACGAATTACAATTTTGTCGAAAGACAAGCCTTTGCAATAGTGAAGGGACTTAAAAAGTTTTTCCATCTAGTTTCTTGCAACAAGGTGTTTGTTTATGTCGCATATTCCAGTGTGCGCGAATATATCATGGAAGGAGAAATCACAAAAAAAGAGCTAATTAGATCACCAAGATCCTTGAATATGATATTGAGTTCAAACTCACTAAAACTATCCGAGGAAGAGGGTTGTGCGAATACATGACACAGGATGAGGAGATACCCACCGCAGGGGAGCAATTGGGGCTTGTCCTGATAAATGAGCCAAAATCAGAGGGTTGCTAGCTAACTGATAAAATGAGGTTTATGAAAACTGGAAAGTATCCGCCAGGTCTCTCGTCCCAAAAGAGGAGATACTACCGGCTACAAAATTGCAGATATACGCTAGTGGAGGGGGTCCTTTTTAAAAGAAATTTCAATGGTCTACTCCTGCGATGCGTTACTTCAAAGCAAGTAAAGAGGATCCTTGACGTGTTCCACAACAGCGTTGTGGGTGGGCACTTCTCTGCTAAGACCACCGCTATTAAAATCATGTGCGCTGATTACTATTGGCCTACACTTTTTAATGACTCCCACTCTTTGGTAAAATCTTGCAAAAAATGCCAGTTCTTTATTGACAGAAGGAAGAATTATGCAATGCCTCTCAAACCTATAGTGGCAGACGAACCGTTTGCACAATGGGGCCTGGACTTCATCGGGATGATTAATCCAGCTTCTAGTGCCAGACACAAGTAGATTCTGACTGCCACAGATTACTTCACAAGATGGACAAAGGTCGTTCCGCTTTAAAATGCAACATAAATAGAGATTATGGATTTCCTCGAAGAGCTGGTGACAAGGTTCGGTCCTCCGAAGACTATCATTTTCGATAATGCCAGAGCTTTCATAGGCACAAAGGTATGTTGCTTTTCACTAACGAATGGCATATTCCTCAAGACATCATCAAATTATTACCCATAGGGAAACGGCCTAGCAGAGTCAACAAACAAGAGCCTAGTTCGACTCCTTAAAAGAATTGGTTTGGAACACTAGAGGGAATGGCATGAAAATATTCAAACAACGCTATGGGAAAACCACATAGCTCCTAAGAAAGTCATTAAAACTTCACCTTATGAGTTGGTATACGGGAAAGAGGCACTGCTACCTGTATCTATGGAGATTTTGGCACTCCAACTGTTGAAATCTCTCAAGATAGAATAAAATGGCACCATGGAGGTTCGACTTGCCGAACTGTTAGAAGTATAAGAAAAAAGGGAGAATTCCCTAATAGCCATGACAAACCACCAACAAGTGGTCAAGCGATGGTTTGACAAGAAAGCTTTCGACCAAGGCCTAAAGTGCGAAGACTTAGTACTGAAGTATGATAGGTCAGCATGGTAAATTTGATAGCCTATGGGAAGGCCCTTTTAAAATCATTCAACGCAAGGAGCATAATGATTTCAAGTTAGAAAATATGGAACAGGAACCTTTAGGAATCCCGATCAATGGGATTCATCTTAAGCTGTTCCATTAAATGTCAACTTGTATTTTTGTACATATGTGAATAATGTTTTTATTTTATTTTCCCTTTCTTTGGCCGGTCTTTTTTTAAATTGGTTTGTGCTTCTGCAGAAATAACCCATTATTATGGAGGATAAGTCAGTGGGATTTCTTACATTTTAAAACACACCCATGTGCAAAGAAATAAACACATATGTTATAAAAGAGCCCATAAAACTGAAATGTAGAATGAAAGAAAGAGCCATGGATTTTTTATAAAGATATATATCTATTTATATATATTCTTTGGTTTTTACATTATAAAATGGCTAAGGAAGCCATGATTCAAAAAAGTATACAACTATTCAAGCTTTTCCTTCATATATGCAAAAAATTATAGCCTTTTTCAGGCTTATATACAAAACTGTAGGGCAGGTGGTTTACGCAACAACAAGAAATAAAGAAAAATGAGAGGCATTTTTTTCAGGAGCAAAGAGGGGTTTTCATCCAAGGGCACGGGAGGCAGCAATTGATGCGTCAATGGTAGTGTCTACCTCTTCCTCGTCAGCAGGTTCTTCGGCAGCAAAAGCAGCATCATTCGGCACAACTGCCATTGGCAGGGGAAACACCAGGTTCCTAAAGTCGGTATACCAATCTACGTCGTAGAACGATATCACGTTGTAACTGCGGAACAAGAAGTGCAAGGCCTGGGTAACCCTCTGTCGATGCTCGTCGCATGTCTGAAGGTGGAATCCACTGAGAAATGGCAGCCATACAACTACCGCTTCTTCCTCGATATAGCGACGAAGGTCGTTGGCTAATGACAGACCTACCCCATATGCAACGTGAGCAACAACTTCACCTAGGCCATTCAGGTACTTTCTGGGAAACATTTCCTTGACCAGCTTCAAGATGAGAGGCATGGGGATGCCAATGTCTAACATAGATGCTACAAAGTGGGAACATATATCAGTATTCACACGATACTTGTCCTCGTATTTTATGCAATCCTTATCCAGAACCCATTTTATGGCTATCAAGACCAGAGAATGCTTATTCTTGGTCATTCTTTTCAGCCACCTAGTAGAAACCTCCCCCAGGAACGTTGTCTGCGACTTATAAAAGGTTAGCCTAACAGGAGTATCCATGGTTCTGACACTATGCTTATACCTTCTAACCAATACTAAAATTTACCTATCACCAAACCTATGAGACAACTTGCTTAAAACTGCGCCAACAACTTATCACTGCTCAAATGCTAAGTATGATTTCCTCACTACTTACCGGCCTATTTATAGAAAAGATGAGAAGACACATGCTAATCTATTTTGAGAAAAATGTGATGATAACTAGATGCTAACTTGAAAGGTGTGCCTGCGTTTGCTCACATTTTTGGACCAGTTGCATCTGCAGAGGTACGGTTCAATACGTGCTAGATTAATAGAAGTTAATTAATTAGCTTTACAAAGGTGGTGTTCATCAATAGTAAGTTGCACAGCCATAGGCTATTGTGTCATCTCACAGGAGTTTCCCTGAGCCCAAGGCAATATTCATATCTTTTCAGGTTGTGATCGTTTGCTTTGGCTTAATCATTCCGGCTAGGATATTAATTACCAACACATACTAACGCAAGGTTAGAAGGCAAATTGCCAGCTCAAGTTTCAAGGGAATCACAGCATATCACACGGTTTCCAAACACAATAATGAACTCTTGCTGCCTCAAAATGACAAGTAGTTCATTTTGCATGAATCGTGAAATTAATGGTACATGCCGAATTAAATGCAAAAGACATACTTTCCTCTACCACCTTGAGAAAAGATAGCCAAATATTGCATGAAAAGGCTTAATGATTCAAAGTCTTTTCACAAATGCCAAAGCTCAAGGTGCAGAGAATTTTTTTTAGCGTATCCAGAGCCGGATAAAAACTGCAGAGTCCAAAACTCATAAAGGTCTTCATCTAAAGAGAAATCTCAGAGAGTTCATCTTAGCAAATGCAAGAGGAAATTGGCCAAGAGTTGTTTACAGCCATACAATCATCTGAAGATGTGTATGTCTATGAGGATTTGGCATATGCTATGCCTGGTATACCAAGCAGGCCGAAGAGGGCCTATACAATAGAGCTGACCAGGCCTAAAGATTGCAGAAACAAGAAAAGGGTTGAGGAGAAATGGGATAATATCTATGACCCACGGCTCACAAAAAACCCTAAATCCTTAAGGGAAGCAACCTGCACAAGGTTGACGGCACCAAAGGCGAACACTTCTATGGCAAGGAAGGTTTGGTACAGTGGTCTTCCACAATACATGGTCCCGCTGGTGCACTACTGCTCAGAGATAGTTGATGCTGCCATCCAATGTTATAACCCTAGAACCCGCTACATCGAGGTCCAAAACTTAAGAGTTCACATCACCCCACATGCCATTTGGCATATGCTATGCATCCTAGACCCAAGTAAAAGAAGAGAGAATATTGAGTCCTTTTACCCTGGCAAAGGAGAAAAAACATGGAGGGCGATGAAAAAGAACTCAAATTTCTTGTTGGAGGAGATTGGTAAGAAAAGAATCCCAGGTGCTAAACTACCAAGTATTATGTTGTCACGCAGTACATTACGCGAGGATATGCAGGATGCCATGGCTATGCTAGCTTTTGTATGTGGCTGAGATTCTGATGAGATGGTGGAAACTTTTCAACTGGGACTGCCTTTCCAATTTCGCAAGCAGCACGATACCTTCTGGTATGATTTTGTTGAGTTCATGGTAGATGAAATGATACAAAAAATAAAGAATTATCCGGTAGAGGGAAAGTTTAGATTTCTTTCTTTCCTGGTTCACATGTTCCTACACCAAAACCCTGATTTCTTCGCCCGGTATTTCAAATTATCAATTTTTGATGAACGGGGTAAGAGGAAGCCAATGTCCACATGGACGCCTTTTCTTTCCATGTCATATGATTATTATGCATTTTCGGATTATTTCATAACTCTGTTCTTGCATGATTTACGAGGAGAAGGTGAAATAATCTGGCTCGACAAGGATCAAACCAAATATATGCAGAGTTTCACTCCCGCCTGTGACTGGTTCTTAGGAACATATTTCATGATTCTTCGGATGCGAGGCTTTACTGGTCAACCTTTCCTTCTCCCAGCCTACGTCATAGATAGGGTGCTCGCGCTTGAAATGTATAGGTAGGTGTGTATAATTGATTTTACCTTCTGCAGCAGCAAAATGTCAAGAGAAAAGGATTTTTCACTTGTCCGAAGAATTTCAAATCGGTAACTTTGTTAAAGAAACAATCAGATCAGTTATTACAGGATAAACTAGCTCATTTAGGGTTGGTTCTGGTAAATGATAAGTGGGATTACAACCCTTTCAATGACTTGCCGGAGCTACACATGAAAGTTACACATGTTCCCCAACCTTACTGGGAGAAGCGGCGTAACCCGCAGACAAACAAGGATGAAAATTTTGTTGAACTGGTGTGCATTCCTACGCAAGATACTAGAGGGCCATGACATAAGTTCTACTTTACTATGGTAGTGGACAAATACAATGTCCACATAGAATGCGCCATGTCCAATAAGTTGCGGAAGGATGAGGAGTGGACTGCTGAAAAAATAGAAGCTTTCTGGAAGTATCACCAAGAGATAGACAATTGGATGCCCCTTATGATAGTCTTAAGGATGACAAGGAGTTTCAAAATTGGTGGAATGAGGAACACCCCAGCTCAAACTCTAGCATTAATAAGAGCGAGGACCCAGAGGACGATTCCGAAGAGTAGGAAGAGGAAGCGACAACATCTGCCTCCTCTGTGCCGAAGGAGAAAGGCCCCGGACAACCCACCTATGTGGCCACAAATGTGCGTTTTAATATATCAAGGGCCTCGCATACATTCACATGGGCCACTAAGCCAGCCAGGTTATCATAACAACAAACAACAATAACTGTCGAAGCTCGGGAGACCCCGCCCACAAAGTGGCAGCGTACAAAGAGCATTATCAGAGAAGGTTCGCAAGAACCGGCCGAAAGAAAAGTGCTTGCAGCTAGCTAGGAGCCTGACGCTGAGGAAGAGTTGCTAATGATTCTAGAGCCGCCATCAACCAGTCAATAGGTAAAATTCACTCCTTCTTCCCTTGCTTCTCATTCCTTGGTATCTTCCCCTACCTCAACGGTGATCCCCACCATGAGTGATGGCCCTCTGTTTCCCACTGTTAATCCAACATATTCGAGAGGTTTTGCCCAATTCTCGCAAACCACTTCACTCGGCCTTACCCCTATGTGAACCCTTACACCCGTTGCTGCCACTCAGGCTCTCCTTGCCTCATTTTCTGAAAATGCGCCCCCTGCAAGTACCCCTTCTTCCACTATCATTGCGGATCCTCTTCCATCGCAACAGGCTGACACCGTAATGACAACTCCACCACCCCAGCCTATGAGTCCTTTGGATGATTCACCAATTCAATCATTACAAGTGATTAGCCCCAATTCTGGTCCTTAAACCAAGCTTTCGAATGTGCCCCACTTCTCCTCGCAAACTCTCACTCTCCAGAAGAAACAAATTCTTGCACCTATGAGGGTTACTTATCCCTATGCCCTACCTTTTGGTGCTCCTTTCGTAGGTGGACTAGTTTCATCACCAGCCAAATTTATGGCACAGATTGATTGCGGAAAGGAGGCACACGCAAGTAGAATGCAAAAGTGTAGGGAAAAAGACGACAGTGCTTCGGTTGAGCCAAAAATATAGACTCTGTATGATGAGACCCGACAAGAATTGAAGTTTGCAACCATGTACCTAAGAGTAACCAAGCCTCAAGGGGAGATGCACCCAGAAGATTGTGAGATATATGCGGTAGGGCTCGACATGAAGGTGGCCCAATTGTAGGATAAGGTTGAGATCATGAAGGAAACACAACGGGTGGTCACCTCTGACTTCCTTAAAACTGGACGCTAGCTAAAGAAGAAGGACGAGTAGCTTAAAGCAGCAAGAGAAAGGGTTAGTTTTTTGGAGAAAAAAGAGAAATCCCTGGAGGTGGATGTTGCACGTATGACAGAGAGGGTGCTGGCAGTGGAAGATGAGAAGAACAAACTTCAGGGTAAACTTGCGAAGATTCAAACTACTAACCCTGCCATGGTAAAAGAGCTACAGTCTAAGAATCAAGAGACGGAGCAGAGTCTGCGATAGAAGAATGAAGAGCTGGAGCAACTTCACCTTGAGTATAGTCAGGGAGTGGCGTAGAGGAATGAAACTTTGGAGCACCAACAGGCTCAATATGAGTAGAAAATATAAGAAAAAGAGGTTGAATTTAAGGGCTTAAAAACTCAATTAGAAGAAGAGCTCCAAGAGACAAAGTCTTCTTTGGACATGCACTTAGCAAATCACTCCCGAGTCGAGGAGAATTGGAATAAAGAAATGAACAGCTCTATGGAGCAACTAGCGTCCGAGAAAAAGAAAATGGCAGAATTGGTTGAGGCCATTAGCTCAAAGGATGCTGAGATTGCTTCTCTTAAAAGCTCTCTCCTATCTTCTTCTACGCAGCCGGACATTATTCTGTTGGTAAGGCAGTTGTACATCTCTCACTGGGAAAAAATTAAATCCTTTTGCCTAACACTGCAACCTACCCTCTGATTCATCGCCAAGCCATCGAAGCTAAGCTAGGAGGCTCATGATACGATTGAGCAAGTCCCACAGTTCATTTTGGAGAAGGTTCCAGAAGCAAAAGATCTGCTCACCGAACTATACTCAGTCTTTGATGAAAACCTCGCCAGAGCGGGTATTGAAGATTAGGATGTTGTTGGTCAAATTGAAAATAAGTTCATTCATTATCACTCTGCCTTCCAGCACACTAAAGCAACCACGACTACTCTGAACAAGACACTAGACAACATACGGGGGAGTTTCTCTGAGTTAAACAGGATGGGTTTGATGTCCCCATTCCTTGAAAATGACTCTATTGTCACGGCCGAGCAGATTGCAGAAAAGATAGAAGAGAAGGAAAATTATCTGGAGGCTTTCAGGAATTTCATTCATCCTCCCACGACGACCGACATTGAGGGAGTGATTCATCCACTTGCAAAAATTTTGTTTCATTGTGAAGTAGGGGTCGGTTTACCTAATGCACTGCCTCACAAAGAAACTATTGATCTAAGTGGAGCATAGGAGAATTTGTGTAGCATAGTGAAGCCATCTAAGGATGAATGGTCACCTCTGTAGGTAGCTCTTTCCAATCTCTGACTCCATTATCTAGTGAAATGGCACTCTGGCCTGTAAACCAGAGAAATTTTGGGTTCTTTGTTCCTTAGGCGAAACGCCCCTAATAGTCGCCAAAAGTTGTTAATAAATATTTAACTAGCTCCCTTCAGGTGTATCTTCCTCTATGCATCAGCTCGTACATCACAAGTGATCAACTCGACCTTTTATCTAAGTTATGTTCTCTCGCTCCACATGTCTACTCCTCACAACCCTGAGTTTCTGCATTCCTTTCGCATCCCAGGAAACCCCGCTATGCTTCCATGTGTCATGGTTGCAAGATACTTTTGATCATTCTTTCTTGCTGCCTTATCAGGCTCTACTCGAGTGCCATGAATCCCTCATTCCCAAAAAGGTTTGGCGGGCCCCATAGTTGTTATCTACGGTGTACCCTTGCTACGTGTTTGCTATTCACAAATAATTCAGCATAGAGATGAAGTAACAACCGTAGGCAGCGAAATGTTGCCACACATCTCTTTTGCGCCTGGCTGGTGATCGTTCCCTCCATTTGATGAAGTGCTTCGTCCATTCGACACATGTAGCCTTAGCTCAAGTCTTCAGCGGTGAAAGAGAGAGGTTCATACAAGCAAGGAAAGGCTGTCACGTGCCTAGTCAATGGATCTCATATTTAGGCGATAGACCAGACAAGCCGAATGATGCTATTGGCCACTACGTGTCATAATCATTTGCACGGGATGGTGACACTTGTCTTATTAAGTCTTTTCGGGACCACCACCATCATTTATAGAGGATGCACCTGTGCCTGGAATGACTGGATGCTTGTTTTTAGATCGATTTTGTTGCAACGGCTTGGGGAATATTCTGATTTTGTATCATTGCTAGGGGATTGCGAAATCTTTTCTGTTGCTACTCTCTGAAGCGGTGGGGGTTATTTCCTGCTATATATACTTTTCTTTGTTGTGAGAAAACGGTCCAAAATTTGGGGGAAACACTGGTTTCGGTAAAAGACACTAGGCCTTTATTGTTTTATTTTATTGCAAAGACTCTTAGATTGTGCCAATTGTTCGGCCTTTCTATTTTTTCATGCTATTTGATCAAACTGTAAACTATGTTTTTTATTGTCTGGACATTTCATTTGAGAACTTCTATATATGTTGAATGCAATTTTGCTGACCTAGACCATGTCTAATGACTCTTACTAGTAGTAGAAATGTAAGCAATATTATTTTATGTCAATGAATGGATTGTCTATGTTGTAATCTTCAGTTTCTAATTTTTGGGAGCACTACAAACACCATTCAGGCCCTTAGATCTATGATTTATCGTGCCTATCATTAATTCTTGGTGCATCACCTTAGGTTAGACTTTATTTTATTATATCTATTTCCTTTTCCCTTTCCAAACCCCCTTTATAGAAGAAGTTGGCTTCTCTAAAAACCCAGAGGTCACTTAGTTTAGCACAAAAGGTCCCCCATAAACTGAGTTTCCCATAAGACACTGCTACCTCATCAAATTTTGGTGTCAACAGGACCATTATCCAATCATCAAACAAACAAGATCAAATCATTTAAATGAAATATAACCTCCTATAACAAGTCAATGAAAGAATATAATAGAAAGGTATAAAGCAAAATTCCACAACCTTTACTAGCATCTTTCCTGCCTGTTAAGAAGTAAGCCACAAAAATATCAAGTGGTAAATGTGCTTCACCAATAATTGATCAAGTTTTGTAGATTTGGGTTGATAAGATTAAATAATATTGTGTATAATTATGCTACAATAATAGCAAACTAATTTGAAGAGAAACGTAAATCCCACCACTAGCAAGGCGTACATTTGAGACACAAGCAGGTCTTGACTTGTAGGTTATAAGGGCTTGCCACAACAAAACCCAACTTTCTTTACATACTGCAAGTTCTATGATTATTGTAAGTAGTGCCAGACCATAGGAAAAAATAGGTCAAATACCAAATTCTTATTCTATAAAAATTAATTGAAGAGGAATCCCTACAATTAGAAACATATCTAACCATGTCTTTGAATAACACCCTCCAATAGGTCAACAAAAGGATGATTAGTTTAATTCTGAATAGCCCACAACTGCCTTACTCTAAATCTAAATTCACAAATGATGAGCTATTTGGAGGCAATTCAATGGCCCCCTGGGCTTTTCTTTTTATTTTATTTTTAGAGAAGATAATTCCCAGGCCAACTACCTTTTCATCATCATCGACAAGTGTACTCCTAGCATGTAGAAGTAAATCCAACTGTTGTTTATAGGGTGACTGGTTAGGTCTATAGTTTCCTTCTTTTTTCCATAGCTCTAAGGAGAGGGAGAAACCCTCAAATTCACTTTGTCACAATTTCTATACAAAAAAAAATACTTAGGCTAAGTAAAGGATGTTCCACCCTCCTTGTGACTATTTTTAGTCCCTTGAATTTCATCCCTCTATTTTTGTTTTATTCCAACACAAAAAAAAAGGTTCTAGTCACTAGGAAAAGAAATTTGAAAATAGAAAAGTTGAAGGTTATGAATACAGTCAAACATACCAACAAGATGTTCCCTCAGTGAATCAAAGAACTTGCAATGCTTTCTACAAATGCCACATATGGGTTCATGTCCAAAATGACAAGTCAATCTCATCTGTTCTACCAAATGCTCCATTTTGTTGAATTACTTGAAGCATGTTGCACATTTGTTCCTACAATCACACCCATAAATGTTATCTTCTCAAATTTACTTAAAAAGATATTCCATGAAAGGCAAATCATGTCATGAAAGACAATTTGACCCAGCATAGCACTGTATTAACACATAATAAAACTTTGTACTAGATTTTCATTTGGGCACATTTGTAGTAAATTGTGCCTTATATTTTCTATTAGGGAACACCCTCATCATTGTTACTATAATTTAATCGGGCAGTACTAAGAAAATTAGAGATCTTAAACTATGCAAAGCTCACAATAAATCCCATTCCAGGAATGCATATATAGAATTGTATCAGAAATGAATTGTAAGCAGATAAATCATATGCCATGATAGATAATTTGACCAAGATGACGAAGCACTCTGAAACATATGATATGGTTTAACAATAACTTTATCTGATTTCAAAGAAAGACACAAATTCAGGCAGTTCTTACATAGCTCCTGTGATACAATTAATAAAATATGATTGACCTTGACAAACTTACTTTCTACCTTTAAAACCTTATACTTAATTTGTAACATTCAAAACCTAAAGCAGATCCAGAAAACAATCACATGAAACGATGAAAGAAACAATAAAGAATTCCTCTACACAAAAAAAGTATATCCAGATACTTTTCTTTAAAGACCCTAATAAGACATTTGAATAATCTATGGGATATTTTAGGATATTTCAGTTTTGAAATTTAGGCTTCCCAAAGTCCTTTTTAGTCCTCAGTTTGATTTTGAGCTGGTCTTCAATTTTTGTTTTGAGAATTGAGTCAAGCTCAGAGCTCAAAAGCTATACCATGCTCATCATGGCATCTTAGTAAAGAGTCCGGCTATATGGCTATTCTCTTAAAGGGAGTGTGCACCAATTTGCAGAGGCTATAAGAACAGTAAAATACCGATAGTCTCACTTTTGTATCTCATGCATATTGTGTCCAAGTTATAAATTTACGTTGCTAACATGGTATAAGGATGAATGATCCCTCTGTCTACCCAGCAAAAAGGGAGCCTTTATGAAGTTAAGAAAGGAATATCTTTAAATATTAACCTCATTTCAGTTATGTGGGACATGATCTAGAGGCAAGGTGTAATTGCCACAATGATGACTCATACCCGACCTGTTGAGCACATTGTCCATACAAACGTGGTTGTGTTAATGCTGGACAGACTTGTACAAGCTTAGGTGAAAATCCTTGGCACAATGGGTGGAATACAAACCTTTAAGGCATGACCTACAAGTCTAAAATGTGCACTAAGTTTGGCAATGTATATCTAGTGGCTTTGCAATGATACTGGGAGAGTGTTAAAAATTAAAATTTATCTGGAATAAAGAAAAAACATTCTGATTAGAAATATTGAATATCCTGAAGCTAACATGCAATGTGCTCATCTAGAAATTGTGGAAAATCACAATTTCCAACAAATCACTTTTACAATATGAATTGTGGAAACTTGAAGTCTATAATTGATTTCCTTTATGCTTCTAACTCTTGAGATATACGTGTAGGGCACATGACTTCTCCCCAATATCAAAATCTAGCTCTAGAAAATGAATGCAGAAAAGATAATCATGCTAAACTTAAACCAAAGGAATATCAGAAAAAATAGAATCCATCCTAGTCCAACTGGCCATCACCTAGCAACAAGGAAAATAAATTGACATCATAATAACCCAAGTTCAACTATGTTAGACTTGCACCCCAGATTAATGCTTTTTATTATTTTATTAATGTAGACCACACTCAAACAAGCATAGGTTCAGATATTAAAAAATGATGATGGAATGGAAACCTTTTCGACATGGATTCTAACTTCTAAACATAAAGTTCTATGATCAATGGTGCATTGCAATGATGGTGGGTGTTTGTTACAATTCACCTAAAAGTAATATTTCATTCTCTACAAAACTTATAAAAACAACAAAATATTCAAAACTTACTCACAGGAGTGTTGTGAAGGCATCCTCTTGAAAGATAATCAGAATACGTAGATAAAGAACATGTGGAACTCAAACATGACATGATAGATTCAACAAACCTGTAAAATTTGGGGCTTGAAACTGAATGATGGAAGATATAATCAATAAGAAAATTGAGACAAAAACAAATGTTGGAAATCCCACAAGCATTTAATATTGCTTAGAAATAAAATCTCAAACAATATCATTCTCAATTAACTAAACATTCAAGCTGTGAAGAGAAACAAAAGTTTCTTTGTTAAGTGTTTAATGCAAAACTGCACTAGCATATTATACTTGTTGGTTATTGCGAAGAAAGTCTAGTTCTCCACCTTCAGCTCCAGCCCCAACACCCATGCCTGGAAAACCCTAAAGGTAGAAAGAAACAAGGTGAATATAGGATTGGTGCATAACCACATTGCACAAGACCATACCTGTCTTTGCAAAGGCCCAAAAACATACTTGTGGAAAAATATTTAGTGAACAAATAAAACAAGTTGCAAAAACATAATTCTCATCCCAACCATAAAGAATTTCTTCTAGTTCTAAAAGATCAACCAACGGGCTTCAATGACCACTCATCCAATTTGAGCAGTCAGAATTCTAACTGTTAATTACCAAAAATTGTAAGCACATAAAGATACTAATGTGGAAAAACTTCTTACAGAAAACCTAGAAGCAAAAGTCGAGTAGCCACCAATCAACACATACTTAGCCCTTTTGTTTGAGTGTGATCTCATCACCCAAACTCAATGCAATGCCTTGGGTTTTACTTCTTATCCTGATATAACCACTTAGCTTGCCATCAGATTGTCTCTCAACACTAACATTCACAAGAGCATTCTTTCCAAATACACTCTTTGCATACAAATTTGCAGCCAAAAATCCACAGTCTCCATCCAATGCAGATCTATATCAAAAATAATGGTTAATTACAATCTTGTCTATAACATAGTGTTTCTCCAGTGGTAAACGAACCATTCAACAATATTTAGTGCAATGCAGACCAAGCCAGATTACTCTAAAAATATGAAAGAAGTTAAGAAAATTGAAATACTTGCAGGGGTGTGAGGCACTTCATATTTGTTGATCGCACAATATGGTTTAGGAAGTCCTCATCATGAATAATTGTGTTCACCACCTAATAGAAAAAGTACAAGCTCAATACTCATTGGGAGTATATATGTCATTGTTTAGATTAATCTATTGTTTAAATTTGGTACAATATAAATTTGAAAGAAAATTACTGGCAACTTTAAATTTATTTTCCCACCCTAGAGAATAATTTGATTTACCTTGTTTTCCCACTCAAACTCAGCCCACATATTCCTAGAAGCAACATCAAGGCAAGTGGCTAAGGAGATGTAGTCCATAATGTCAATGTGTATGTCATTCAAAACAACAACATTTCGGTCCAATACACTTGTAGTCTCCTAAACAATGTTACCAAATATAACACCAGTTTCGGTTGAAGACACTTTTATGTTTGCTTTTATCTGCTTGCTTGACTCTGGAGCTAGAGTAAAAATTTTTGGTCATTCAACCAGTTTGCGATCACCCATAGTAGCCAATTCTAAAGAAAGGTTATGAAGTGTTTCCTTTGTGTGGTTGATTATTGTAACATCCAGGACAATATCATACTGATGAACTGTAATATATGCTTCTGCATATACAAGATCACTGAAGCCTATAAGTTGTAAAACCTGATTCAATTTATTTGTACTATCACTATCTTTGATAAATTCTCCAGTGACACGTTTTAAATCTTCTTCCACTTCATCTTCTAATTTGAGCTAACTCATACCCTATCACAAAACAAAAGTCAGCTTATTTGCAATTTTCATTGACTTCAAAACAGTTTGACATTAGAATATACAAAATTTATTATCTTTTGGGGCATATGCACAAAATCAATACAAATTATAGGACATTAGATGATGCTACAAATTCCAAACAATTTTCCAGGTCAAGTTGTATTAAGTTCTTAACAACATTAACTAAGGATTGTAATTGTATGTACGCAAACACTTTTAAAACATATGCATGAAAAAGAAAGAAATAAAGTAGACTAATGCACATGAATGACCAAAAGTGTGTATGTACACAAACACTTTTAAAACAATACCCTCATTCAAAGCATAGAGTTCATTAGTAGCATGATTGAGATAAAGGAATGTCATTTCATGAATGTTGTGATTGCAAGATGAGTGAAAAACCCTCAAAGTGCAGATCACAAGGATGGTTTCATGACAGTAGGGCAGAGAAATGACAGTGAAAAGAATGAGCAAGTGATAGTAGCAATCAAGAGGACAACATTAATTATTGAAATTCCATTATTAGAAAGACAATGCAAGAAAACAATGACACCAACATTTTCATTCTCAATCATAAAGCCCCGAGTCCCAGTCATAAAGGACAGTAAGCTATTGATGGCTCTAAAAGAAGCAATCCATGAGACAAAGTTGTAGGTTAAAAATGAGCAACAAACAAGTAACAATCATCATCCAATGCAGTCTTAGACTCATGAGTATCTAAGGACAGTATAATACATCTAAATATAGTCATGTCATTGAGTATCAATAAACAATGATGATAGTCATGCATAGAGGATGTTGTGGCAGCTAGCATGAGGGCAATCCTTCATCATTTTCAAACCAAAAGGTCATCATGAATACATTAATTTGGAAGTCATAACAAAATCCAAGTCATAATGATGTAAGCAAGGTGGTGATGACTCACTAGAAGACTCAAACATATCATATCTTAACAAGAAATCAACCTTTGCAACACCTTTTTACTCAACTTGTCTCAACACCCAACAAGAGGCTTGTAGCCCTCAAAAACCACACTATGGAGTTATCTTTTAGAGAATGTCATACCAAGGCCTGAAAAACATCAATTTAGGCTCACCACAAAACCCAACACAACATCTCAACAGATACCATGAGGCTTCTTTGAAGAAATATTGAAAATCACTAGACTGTCCCTATTTTTAGGACACCAAAAAGCCCAAATTTATAAAGGAAGTACTTCCTAAACACCTAAAAAATACCCAAACTCAATTGATAGTCACTAATTGTGTATCAAAACATAAAAATCCACCCTCATTCATCAGTTCCATGACCACTATGATGTTGTACTACAAAACCCTCCATTTACATGCAAAGCAGAAGGGTTTATTGAAAAACAACCTTCTAGGGCTTATCAACGAAATTTCTTCACTCCAAAGCCAAAATGGAGATAGCTCTGCTTCCCACCAAATTTACATCATTAGAAACCAAGAACTTAACGTACAAAACCGTACTAAGCCTTGAAACTGAAAAAATTATGGAAAAACACATAAAATTGGCAAAAACAAGGAACTTTATTTGATTTCCCTTCACAAAAGTATGAATCAACCTTGAATTCGAGTTTCTACAACATTTTTAACACCTTTCCCACCAGATCCAACCTCCTAAACTGACTCAACAACCTTTTAAACCAACATGACCGTTGGTGTTCCACCTTTTGCACTTTCAATATGACAATTGTTACAAAATATGCAATTTTTGCATTTTGACTCCAATGAGCCTCCAAAGAATTCAAATTCCATTAAATAGTTCCAATGGACCCTAAAACACCTAAATCACTTGATTCCTAACACAAGTTTGACAATTTGACTCTTCATATGCCCTTTTACAACATTTGGCAATTTTGCATTACAACTTTGCATTTTTTTGCAATTTTTGACATATTGACACAAAATGATTCAAGATGACTCCAAACCACCTCAAATACATGTAAATGGTCTAATAAGACCTTATTGAACACAAAATACTCACCACACCTAGATCTAACATATTGACCCCTCCTAGAGCAATGTTCATTTGCTTGGTGCTCCTGCACCACATAATATGCACAGTAAATAATTTAGCCACGGGATCAGACAAAAATGGCTAATCAATTAAGTCCCTTGTACAAAAAGGAGATGAAGATTATAATGTCAATAAATACATAGCTGATTTGAGGTGGCTCCATACACTAATGTGGCCAATGGAAAACTACAAGATAAAACGTTGAAGAAGTTAGACTATTAATATAATTCTCTAATTCACGATCAATAATGTTCCTTCTAGTGGTGCTCTTGCTAGCGGTTATGTTATGGGGACTTCATTACAAGTTGATTCTAGTGTAAATGGTTCTCCTTGATGTGGTGCAACAAGTAGGAAAACACTTAAGGTTGTTGGTGCAAGGTTTACATAGTACCCAACTTCTAGTGATCAAGCAAGCTAATTGCAATTAGGAGATTGATTTCAAGATGATTTTGCAAAAAATATTTGCGGGTTGGATTTCCTATGGTGCCCTATTTTTTACCTTCATGGTACCTTTGACTAAATGAAACTACTTATTTCTATGGAGATGCTATGGATTCAACATTGCTTTATCTCATAGTTTAGTTATCATTGATATGCATTCTTGCCTTCATGAACATGGGAGCGCACACATAAATTGCATTATGACTAAAGATACTAGTGTCACATAAGTTTTCATCTACTAAATAGCATATTTGTGTTTCATAATGTAGGAACAAAATAAATATGGAGCTTAATTTGATCTTGGTTTTGAGGTTGAAATAGGTACTAATTTAATCCATGCACAAGGTCCTATTGGAGTACAAGGGCTACTGAGAGGGCATTGATGCAAGGGAGGATGGTCTTCATCCTTTACAACATAATACAAAATCAATCAAACAATGATTAAATACAAAAACTCCTTCAATTCTCTTTTTCTCTATATAACCCTATCCTTTGCTAGTAGATCAACAGACCTATGTTTTGCTACTTTTCTCACAATCCACTCAACATCTGTAGAATCTCATAACTGATATGAACACCCTTTTTGGCCATCTTAAACATACTCCAAAATAAACTAGGGCTCCTTTTGAACAAATACCTCAAAACCTAGCTACACTGCTACCCTAAAAGACCAATTAGGTCTATTTTCAAAGCAACTACTCTTCAAAATCTTCACCAACTTATGAAAACTGCTCAGACCTTCTTGAAAACCAAAAAATAGGAACTTTCAACAATTTTTAAACCTCCAAACCTTATTTTACCTGCTGCTCCAAGGAACCCTTGTTTTCACCATTTAATAGTAGATTTTATTCAAAGTTACCATTCCCAATCTCTTACAAACTTTCCACCACCTTAAACACCTCTAAAAAGGTCTTCCCTCACTCACAAAATCATCATCTAGCCTCCACTCAACTCATTTATTTTAACTCTCATTCAAAACCATGTTTTTTCACACTCTAATTCAACACTTTAATCAGGACAGTTAGGGTTTTGACCCCCAAAAACTCACCACTTAATGAAAAAATGACCTCCAACCATCATAAACTAACATAGCATGCCAATTCCATAGAGATACAGTGATGATAGTTTGTGGAATGGGCTTAAAACATTTTCAAGACTTCAAAACCCTTGACAGCGTATTCCCGACCTGCTACTAGGTTTTTGTCAATAAAACTCTACAAAGTTAATGAATCACCTCTTATATAGTTTCAAATGAAAACTAGAACAATGCTACAATGGTCTTCTAGGTGAATTGAGCAAAATAAAACTGTACGGCCACATACAAATGCCTGTAAGTTCAGTTTTTGATGTAAAAATACAAAATTACAAATGAAACAAGGTTATATTTTATTAGATCTCATTCTCAAATATTTCAAAAAAAAAAATCATCATTGGAGGAGTCTTATTTATATATTTACAACTCAACAACTCCTTCCAAACTGACTCATCAACTTACAAATCCCTCATGACTGTTGGTATCCCTGAATTTGCATTTTTTACAACTTGACAACTTTTCCAATTTCACCATTTTTGCACTTTTTGCATCATAAACCCCCAAAACATCTTAGAGACCTCTAAACTAACCCAAGACCATATAAAATTCTCAAACCAAACCTTATTCCAAAAACCTTAGACTCCAACACTAAGACCCTTCATAAACCCATAATAAGCCTTATTTACATAGTTTGCTCTCTTGAGCATTATTTACATCATTTCAACATTATTTTTCAAAAATGATCTCTAAATACATTCAAGTGGCCAATGTGGCCTTATTGACACACCAAATGACCTTAAACATCCTAGACAACCTATATTAAACCAAACTCAAGCAAATTCAAATGCCAATTGGTTGGTGCTCCTGCACCAGGCATGGACACATTGTGAATTGTATATTAAATTTATCTTTAATAAGTTTTGGAATTTATTTATAGATCATACTCATATCAATAGGAAGAGTGGCAATGAGAGATGGTTCCCACTAGGAGTTTGAATAATATTACAAGAAGGTATAATTGAATAAATAACAAAAGCATTGGAAATCCCTTGCATAAGGCAATGTTAGAGTCAAACAATCTTATGTGATTGTGGATGTAAATTTTCATTTGTAGCACAATATGTGTTCCATCTAAATTTTTTCATATGATTACATTTTATTGTAAAGCACAATCAATGTACATATGTTTTAGACAAATAATGTGTTATACAATTGTACATGCAAGCATGCATCAAACTTCTTGGAAAGTGATGATATGACCTCAAGTAGTGAAAATAGGAAAGTAACTTATTAGTCAAACGTTGAAAAAGCCAAATTGAGATAAAGGAGCAAGGAGAAACTACAATAATCCAAGGCTAAGATATAGCAAATGAAGTATTCAAGTGGCCAAGGTAAGTAGGCAACTTCAATGACTCAAGGACCAAAGCATTATTTGAAAGGATAAGCCAATCCACTCAAGGATAAGAGTAGGATAGTAGCCTTTATTGAAGAAAATGGGCATCTAATGATGAGAGTGAACCTAAGTTGTGTCTAGGCAAGGACACAAGTAAGAGGTGCTTATTAAAAGTGATAATGTGGGGTCACTAGCATGATCAGAATTCATTCAAAAGATGTTTAGGAAGAATTTACCATGCTACAAAGGTAATGAAGTATACCTCCAAGAATTTAACCACAAATTATGGTGTGTTGGAGTAATATTCATTATGTGGATGTCCTAGAAGACTTAATAGCCACAGGAAGATTCCCTTGAATCTAGTCAAGGTCAATAGGAGAGTTTTTGGAAACTAGAGGTCAATTGTCAAACATGTAGCAAGTTGACACAAGCATATTATTGGAAATGAATAATATAAAATGGCACAAGATTGTTGTTTAGTCTTTAAGAGTTACTTCTAATTAATTATATTCAACTTTAGCTAACTCAATATGGCAACACAGTTTGTGTTAAGAAAAAAAACTCCAAGATAGATTGACACAAATCCAACATGGAGTCATAGGCAACTATTTAATAAATACATAGTATATTGAGTGTATAGAATGTACAATTGCAGCTGATTCCTTTGCACTCTTTCTTACTTGCAATTGTGCTCATATCAAAGGTCATACTTAACAAGTTCCCTAGAAAGCTCCTTCACTCAAACACATGAAACCTCATTTGATTTCCAAAGCATTTAGCACTTACTCCATTTTCTATTCAAAAGTGAACTAGGAATTGGAGGGTACCAGAAAAATATATTTAGTGCATAGAAAATATAAAGTCATTCAAAATAGAAAGTCATTCATTCTCAAGAAAATCATGAGAGACAGAAATATAATTTGCAAACCATTCAACTATGGATTCAAATACAAGAATTTACAAGCACATTACACTTACAAGTGAATGATGAAACATAGTGTTGGATTCTCAAACCCTGAACTGTCTTCTCATTAAATCTGAAAAGAAATGCACTGCACTAGCTCAAAATTGGAACTAATGAATCACTCACACCCCAACCTTTCTTTTATAGATGAAGAAGGCTAGGAACTAAAACTGTGGCCTACCTTCCATGAGTCAAATTGCCTAAAATATTCACTTTACTTGAAAATAGAACTGTAGCTAAAGATGGCGCCTAGTTAAATCTGAAAAAGCTAACTGCTAAATATAAAATAGCAAAAAACAAATAAACAAAATCAAAACTTATAATTCCAAATCTAGAACAACATGCAATCCTCTAGTGGCCTATCCTACATAACCGAAAAATCTAAAAAGAATCATTTATTTGCCACCATAGTGAAAAGTTAGCAATTGCATTTGGTTTGTTAAACATGGCCCCTAGTACAACTATTAGAGTTGTTAGGAACCTTCGAGTATGTTATGATTTTCACACTGCATCTAAATTCATCTCCAAGATTGTTGCAAGAGAAATTGTTCTGAGATATGTGAACCATTTCCATCATTTTAAATAGGGACAATGTTCTTGTGGAGAATATTGGTGATGCTAAATGAAACAATCTGAAAAATAGGCCTGCACTATAATAATGTGCACTACATCAGATATCTAATAATAATGAAGGGACATCCATGAAAGAATAACAATAGGGATTTCTAGAATATTTCTTAGTTCTTCTACCAACTAGATTCATCATGGACCATGATCTTCATGGTCATCATGTTGACCTCCATACGTGAAGAGTGAAAGGGGGCTAGTGCAAATATTCTACAAGCTATTGCTAGATCTGGAGTCTTAGCTGGATATGATTAGTTGTAGTTAATTCCTTTCAGAAAATACTGCTAATAGTTAATTCCTTTCAAAAGATGCTACTAATATCATATGCTATTTCCCACTCAAGCACCCAAATTTTCCTTCAAGGATTACATTAAGAAGCTTTTCAACTTCAAGGAAAAAATTATGAGAGGGTTGTTTTTAAAATGGAAGACTATCAAGCTTCTGATGGTCCTTTATGTGCTTGGGTGCTGTCACAATAGTGGTTTACAATTCCTGAGAGGAACGAATTTTAGTTGAAATCACATATTTTTAGAAAATATAATGATTTAAGCCTTAAAAAGTTCCATTTTAAGGATTCCAATTGAAGAGGGTTTGATCAAATCAACTTAGATCAAACCCCCTTGGATAGAACCTCGCTAGTTTTAAACCATACCTATAAATGTGTCTCCTTTGCACCTATCAAAATCTTTGATAAAAAATCACTTTTTGATTTAGATTTTCAGAGGATCAAAATGAATTCATTTAAAATTTATTTCAAATGATTATAGGTATTCCTCAGGAAAAACTATCTAATGAATATAATTTTAATATGTTTTGGTTTTATTATGTATTTGTTTTTTTAGTTTTATTAAACATGGGTTTTTCACCGAAAATCAAGCTCTCTATTATACACATGTGGAAAAATAGCAGATTATCAAAAAAAATATTTAAAAAATATGAATGTACCAGATATTGAAGTGCTTGATCCAACAACAAAAAAATT
>VDFB02000008.1:289092247-289286155 GCA_007258455.2 Sequoia sempervirens
CAGCATCACCTGTGGACCTGGATGCTCCTGCACCAATATGTCACTTTTCAAAGGCAAGTCTTCAAAGTTTTTAGCGGAGGGGTTAACTTCTATGAGAACATTTAAGTGACCAAGTTAGCTAATTTAACTAGCTTAACAGGCCCAATTTTGAATCATATGTATTAGTGCGTTACAGAGGTTGGTAGGTCAGCAGATCCTTTTCTGACTGCAAGAGATTACAAAGTGTCTCTTCCTAGTACACCTCTTTTAAACCTTTAAATGCATTTCAGAATTTAAGTATAGTTGGAACTGCCCAACTTCTTTGCAGATATGTTTACTAAGTTGAAAAGTCATATGAACAGATTATCTTTCAACAAAATTAATTGCTTCAAGTTTTTGTAGACAAGATGGATTTTAGATGTTGCCAGTTTTTTATGTTGATATTTTAAAGGGAAATAATATGCAGTCCCTTGTTGAATGGTTCACTTCACCACTAAAAGTTAGGGCCTGATTATATAAATGCAATTTGAATTGTATGTTTTTTTCTGAACCTTCTTTCTAGTTTGTATTTCATTCTTAATATTTAGGTTTTGGTTACATGCCATCTTTGAGGCCGGTTGCAAAGCATCGATGCTGTTTTGCTTCTCGGGTCAAATTGACTTAATGAAAATTTGATGTGCTGGGCATGGGATCAATAAACTCACTGGAATGGTGTACACTCTTCAATGCTGGTAAATTCTGTCTCCTATGCAAAATAAAGTGATGTTCCAGGGGAGTTCTTTAAAGTCAAGTTCACTTGTATTGTCAAATGAAAGATGGGACTTGTATGGATACCAAAGTTGAATTCCCGTTTTTTGGCAAATACTCTTCAAATTGTTTGATCAGCGCATGCAATGATTCTGTGTACAAGTGGCTGTTTCTTGCCTATGAATGCAAAATTGTTCAGATACATTTGTCTTGTGAATTAAAGTACTTGAATGTGATGCATCTCTTTACAAGGATACAAGTAAATAGGTGTCAGAGATCTGCAGATCATTCCAGAGAAATGCATTGTTGGAAGATCCTAAAGGAATCATTTGGCATGAGCAATTTTGCCTCCTTTGGCTTTTGTCATCTTAGTCATTTTGACAATGGATGATCAGATTTTATGCTATCCTTACAGAATGCTCTTTTGTATTGTTCCTGATATATGCGATATATTGTCCATTGATTATTTTTGTGTCAACATTTGTATCTAGTATTTGAGCCATTTCAATTTTGCTTCTTTACTATGCCACAAAATTTTGTATACCATAATTGTTTGTTCTGTTCTACCAGTTTCTGTAAGAGCATAGATATAACTAAATCTTGAAGTCCTAGTCATCTTGTTTAACTATGAAGTCAATCCATCTTGGTTGCACTCATAATGATCAGTTACATCCTAGGCATTATGCGGTAGTTTGTGAGGTGAAATTGCTGCATTTTATTTATAATCTATTTCCTTCTTTATGGCCAATTATCTTTTTATGGGCCCATTTTCTTTAGTGAACTTTAAACTGTGTTAAAGACTTCCACAGCAATAATATCGTTGAGGAACACCGTATATTTGTTTGTAACAAACAGTTAGTTCTTAAAAATATGACATAATTTGCCATTAGAAACTGAGTTTTGGTTAAGACTAGAAAAGAATATTGCTGCATTTGGTTTCATGAGTGTCACCATGTTTACGTACATATCTTAATCCAGAGATTAGGGATGCAGCTTTTATGGGTTTGGTAACCGGACTTGCATGATAGGAGATGCTTTATTTTTAAAATTGTAAAATATAGAGTTTCTTAAGGGAGCATTGAAGATTGCATACAGAAAATTAAAATATCATTTTACTTTGTGATTAACTAACCTTTTTTAGAAATTTTTGTCAAGAAAAAAAAAGTGTAATTTATAAAGATAGAATAAACTGAAGGAACTAGTTTGTTGCCCTCAAGTTAAAAATCGCTAATTTGAAATTTAGAACATTTGGATATGGAAATCAAGATTATCGACTTTCCTTGTAAAGTGGGTGACATGGGTGTACTCTGCAATTCCTGTGCATTATTTTATCTGTAATGAGATGGAATACACTAACCCTGTTTTAGGTCTTTAATAAGTGAACTGTTCTTTTGTGAATTTCTGACTCTGAATTTCTGTTTTGTTGCCTGTTAGCACATAATATGTAACAGCATGCTTTTCTGGATTAAACTGTGTCAGTTTTGTTTGCATCAAAACTGACACAGTTTAATCCAGAAAAGCATACTGTTACAATTATGGACTGTGGAAATTTACTATCTTTGACATAATATGTAGTTAATATTGTAATGCTTTCAATGATTTAATGGTTTGCTACTCTTGTCTTCCAGGTATATTGACTATCTCTTTCTGGGAGATTATGTTGATAGAGGGCAACATAGTCTAGAAACAATATCACTGCTACTGGCCCTAAAGGTTAGAGAATGAGTAAAATATTGATTTTTTTAAATGCACTGCTTGCATAGCTGGTGCTTATTGTATCATCAATATCCTGCAGGTTGAGTATCCACACAATGTTCATTTAATCCGGGGTAACCATGAAGCTGCAGATATTAATGCTCTTTTTGGGTTCCGAATTGAGTGTATTGAACGCATGGTAACTATGATCCCAAAATTTTGCCAATGGAAGCGTTTTCTTATAATAACCCCTATTTGCCAACATTTTCTTATTTGGTATGTTGGATTTTGAAATGAGCAGGGAGAGAGGGATGGAATATGGGCATGGCATCGTATCAATCAATTATTTAATTGGTTGCCTTTGGCAGCACTTATTGAGAAGAAAATTATATGCATGCATGGTGGAATTGGCAGGTCGATTAACCATATAGAGCAGATTGAAAATTTGCAACGTCCAATAACTATGGAGGCAGGATCTGTGGTTCTGATGGATTTGTTATGGTAAAAGTTTTTGTCTGTATTGTTTTTGTTCAAGGAAATTTCTGCATATTAGAAACAGTGGTGCATTACATGCAGATGCAATGTATCTTGCTAAAGACCTACACTTTTTTTCTGCCTACCAGGTCAGATCCAACTGAGAATGATAGTGTTGAAGGCTTGCGGCCAAATGCTCGAGGACCTGGTCTGGTTACTTTTGGGGTGAGTTTGAAAATTTAAAATGGGACGGATGACATCAATTTCTAGTTATATAGTTAGTCAGCAATAATAGTAGAAGAGGCTGATGAACAGGCTTTCTTATAGTTATATAAATTTGCATATATTTAAGTTATACCAATGTATATTTGCATATAGAGACAATGAATATAGTACTTTGGTGGAATCAATTTCGATGGGAACTCTCTAGTTTCCATGGATTTCTGATCTCTCTAATGATGCTAATCTCTGAAAGTGTCTTAAATTTCTAGCTGTCCTATAAATCTTTGTTGCAGGAGATTCTTGCTGCCTAGTTTCTAGCACTTGCTGAAATGTATTCCTCCATTAAGCATTTTCAATCACACACAAATGTTATCTTATGTGTTTCATGTTGCTTGGATAGTGAGAGCTATGCACAAATTACATTCATTAGTTTAGGGAAATATAATGTTGAAACAAATTTACTTGTAGAAAATCATTCGGTATATAATTACATGCCTATTTATAAAAAATTGTCAATTAACACTTGGCCTAAATTCCTTCTGTTTATGTTGAACTAATATATAGATTCCAATAAAAGAAACCTCTGAAGTCAATGCCATTTTGGAATTTTGGACTGCTTTGGAAATGAATCCTTGCTTTTGCCAAATGAAGTTTTAGCTTTTAGCATGCATTATTTTAAGCATAGTTAAAGTTTTTGCCGAGCTTTTGCCGAGTTTTTGCTGAGTTGTGTTTTTTGGGCTTGGCGAGTTTTTCAACTATGATTTTAAGTATATCCTAAGTGTCACTCCACTGTATCTTATGTTGCACAAGAATCATTTAACCTATGTCTAGGATATTCAAAAATCAACTTCTTATAAACATCTTTAGTGACATTAATTTTCTTTTCTTGATCATATAAAAAATATCAGGATGGGATGGTGATTTTAAGCTTGTGGTTAGGGCACATGAATCTGTGGGATTTTTCTCTTTTTCTCTTTAGAACAATTTGTACAGATTTTTTTCTCATTTTCCTATGAAAATCTAATTATCAAGATAATCCTGTGGTGATATTTTACTTGCAGCCGGATAGAGTGATGGAATTTTGCAATAATAATGATCTACAGCTAATAGTACGAGCACATGAATGTGTGATGGATGGTTTTGAGCGCTTTGCCCAAGGCCATTTAATCACCCTTTTCTCGGCTACGAATTACTGTGGTAATTTAAAGATATTTACTTGATCTACAGACTTGAATATACAGTGTTTTGAGTTTTAATGATGTGCTGACTGCAAGTAAGTTAATTATTGCAGGTACTGCAAACAATGCTGGTGCAATCTTAGTCCTTGGCAGAGATCTTGTTGTAGTCCCCAAACTGATCCATCCCCTTCCTCCAGCAATTACGTCACCTGAAACATCACCTGAACGCCATGCAGAGGACACATGGATGCAGGTATTTTTCTTTTTTCTTTTCATTTACTCTTTACTGTTTAAATGTTGTCTCTTCTTGGAAGCTACACAGTCTTTTGGTATTTTTTTTATTTTAATCATTCATTCTTCATGTTTTGGTCTGGTAATAGGAGCTGAATGTTCAGAGGCCTCCGACACCTACCAGAGGGCGTCCTCAGACCACAAATGATCGTGGTTCCCTTGCCTGGATTTGAAAACTGTGTTTTTGTTTCCCTTACACAAGATGTACAGCTTGGAGTCTCTGCTGCTTGGTGGTAGCTCTACTTAGGATCTGTAAAATATATAGCAGTTTTTACTGCATAAAGGTCAGAAGTTTCCTTTGGGCTTTGCTTTCATCCATCACACAACAGTGCATTTGACTCTGACAGCTTACTCTCCAAGATGTTATTGTAGAAAAGCCTTTGATGATGGGAATGATACTATTTTCCATGAAGAGTTATGGCTGAATGAGGACCTTAATAATGGGTGAGGCTGCCGTATAAATTTAAGCAACAATGACAGCCGCAATTGGTGGTCATGCACACATCTTTGAGATTTTAGTAATGGGTGCAGCTTCAAGAGCCATTGATATGGTTTAAAGCATCTGGAAGTTGGCACAGAGTTTGTATTGAGGAGAATCAGGAAAGCTGACTTTTAACATTCCCTAAGGAGTATAAATTGAGTCCCCAGTGAGATGGTAGCCATTGCTTTTCAAGTCTAATGTGTATTGAGCCAAGGGTAGGTAGTTAATAGGCATAATCATATCTTTTCTGAGGTAGATGTGAGTATTATATATTATTTCTTGGGTTCACAGGCACTGCCTGTACCCAATTCAAATGTTATCATGAGTCCAAATATCCAGGATTGTTGATTTCCATTATTCCTTGTCAATTAATGACTAGATTCGTCGAAGCAGTTTACATCTGCCATCGCTTACGCAATATGGTGTATTGAGCCAAGGGTAGTAAGTCTGCTATTTACTGTAAGCAGACTGAGTACCATATAAAATCTATAAATTGGGTGTATTCTGGCTCCTTCTTATGAATGTAACACCATGTAACATAAGTGTGCAGTAAGTGCATGTGCATTTTTATAGTTTTTTGTTGTTGTACAACAGAGATTTTTGTGTGTGAAGAACATTATTCAGGGTTTCCAACTACTATCTGCCTTTTTTAGCAGCCAAAAAGGCTGTGCCACATTTTGAAAAATAAATATGATTGGTTTATATAGTTGTCATTTTTGCAAGGTCTTGTTTCTCTAAGAACTGGTTGGATAGTCTTACTTGGCTACCCAGTTCGTTTCACAACCAAAGCAATTGCGAGCACATGTAACTTATTTGATCTCCATGGTTGTTGTATCACTTATGGTAGCATTAATTGTCAAAAGAACACAAGTAATCACAATCCAGCAATTTTTCCATGCCATACAATTCAGTGGTCAAAGCGGGATTTACCCAGACAAACCGCTTTATTTTTTTAAAATTGCATGTAATTCAAAAAAATGTGTTTCAAACGCTGCAAACAAAAAATAGCATTTATTTGAAAAATGTGGCAGATTTCCAATTATAAAAGCCTGCCATAAGTTTATTGGGATTGGCATTTAAGACTTCTGATGGCATTAAAAATTGAGTTTTTGTCTTGTAACCTATTTAATGACTTTTTTGTTTGCCTAGTGGGTTATAATTTTCATACATATAATATATGCTATTTGTATATTTTGATCTCTATGCACTAAATTTGATATCAATTAACAAAATTGAAAATTTTTACGATTTTTATTATTGCTATATCCTTAAAAAAGTAACTTCTTGTGTTTTACCACTCTCGCTATTTTTAACTCATGCATTTGAGAAAGACATGACACCTGCCACAGTGTGCCGTTGTCAAGTAAATGGAATGCTTCTTTGGAATTACTTTGAAACTTATTTGTGCATGTAAAATGTGAAACAACAATAGGCTCGGATTTTCTGTTTTGTGGCATCTGCACGCTTTTTATGAAGAATTGGAATAGATATATAGTTGCATTCTTTTCTGGGCTTAATCATTTTGAAGCATGGTTTTCATGCTACATGATCTATAAAAACAATCTTCTTCAATTGTTTTATTGAGTCTTTCATCAATTTGGAGAGTTTCCATCCACCTGTTTTATGACAATATTTAATGTGGTCTGTAGGACATTTGAAATGCATCATTCAGGCACACATTTGTACTTATCTTTTGATTTTGTTGTACGAAGTATTGCCATCTCTTTAATCATCATAGGTGAAATTCTCATCCTTGTGATTGGTCTCCAATTACAATCCTTATCTTTCTTCTTGTTCCTTTGCACTATCAAATATCCCGATTGCTCTACAATAGAAACATAAATATAGTAGCCATTCATATACATATGGATGAAATAAAAATGAGACGAGAAACTTGTCTTGGTTTGTGGATTGAAGGATTTACTTTTTATTTGAACTCGTAGTTTTTTTCATGGCATGCGAGAATATACAGTAGCTTTTCTATTTGCATTTGTAACTAGAAGTTGCTAATAGGAGGCAACAGCTGATTCACTAGGGTTTTCAACTAAGGCACTGCAATTATCTCTGCTGCAATTGTGCATTATAATATCATCAAAGTTGATTGCTGCACGTGCATGGGGAGCCTTGCAGTAAATGCATGACTCTTAGCGTATCAAGCACCCTGTCAGCCTATAATGTCTAGTATCAAAATCAATTAAATCCGTTTGCTGACACTGTTTTTATGTTTCAAAATTCAAAAGAAATTAGTTACACTAACGTACAAATTTTGGTTGAGAAAAACTGCATTTTACTAATATTAGAATGCTTTGATTGCAGGAACAAGTTAATTAGCATGCTCTTTGCCAAATTCTTGAAAACATTAGAGGCGGGATACTTATCTGAAAGATATTCCAATTCTAGGCATCAGAACTTGAGGAATTGTCTCTGCATTTGAACCTTAAACTTCGTTAATGGTAGCTTCCTTTGAAGGTTGATCTGATTTTTATTTGCCAGAAAAGATATAAACATAAACATCCAATTCTTGCTGAAGCTGTTCATATGGTACTTCATTCTACTAAAGCGTGAAAAGATGCATTTTCCGAACTTTCTTTTTTGTACATGTTTAACCTCTTTAATTAAAGGAGTTCACAATTAATTTCCGTACTGAATTTGGAACCTTGAAAAACTAGAATACTTCTGAATATGTACTCTATACTTCTTAGACTTCGTGTCAGCTTCTTGCATTTTGCTCATTCTAAAAAAGCACCTGAAAAGAAAGTCTGCATATAGTATATGCTGACGTCTTACTTCCAATAAGAATACAATATATAGAGGATAATGAAAACATTAGCGAAGATCCACACAAGTAGTCAGGAATATTTATTGTATTCGCTAGAAATATGCATTGGCGATTTCAATAAATAATCTTTAGCACACCCCAAATTGATTCAGCCAGAATTTGAGAGGTAAGGCTGGAGAACATGCCAAATTGGGACAGAAAAGGTCTCTCGAAATGGATTAAAGTGCACGGTTCAAAATTCATTAGCAGCCTTGTTTGCCCCATGAAGGTCTGGGCTCCTTTAAATGCATTAATTCAATCTTATTATGATGAGAAATGAGTGTTCTTGGACATCCATCTTGTAATTGCTTATATGTATGGCAATATAAAATTTGTAGAGGAGAACTTGATCGACAGATCGACATGAAAAATGGTTTCTTCCCTACATTTTAGATTAAACAATTTGTGATTCAGCCTTTGTTTATAATTTTTTTCTTTTAATAAAAAATCTTTAAAAAGGGTTCTCCATGGCTTTCCCATCCAATATAGTGTGCGCAACAAGAGCTGTTTCAAAACAATCTTTCCCATTGCCCTTTGTTTCGACTATTGGTGTGTGTTGTTTCTATGCCATTCGTGGTTGGGGATTTGCCTAGTGCCACTACTTGAGGCAGGGCGGAGGATTTGGGGTCGAGGCATTAGTTCTCCTCCAATGTTGCCTCCCTCTACATTTGATAGATGCTTTTTTGTCATAACCTAGTGTTGTAGGCTATCTCATGTTATTGCATTCGTCTACTAGTTTGATGGTGTGGGGTTCCTAATTTGTTTGATATTGGTTGCCCTATTCTTGGCCTTCCTCATGTGGACGATGTTTTTGATTATATGGGTAAACCATCTTTTTAAGGGGCCCTATAACCCTTTACAACACAAGACATCCAACATAAAGCCAAAACACAACCAAAAAATCAGGTTATTGTGAAACAACAACCTAGTTGTCACACTCCACAATTGTAGCCAAGCTGCCAACAAAATAAACAAGGATGATCAAATACACCACCCTTGGTCTCTTCCTAACACTCTGAGCACCCTTGACTTGGGTGTGGGAGGTACAAGCATGTTTAGGAAGACCATTCTTCC
The DNA here is from genome assembly GCA_007258455.2 of Sequoia sempervirens. NCBI lineage: Eukaryota > Viridiplantae > Streptophyta > Pinopsida > Cupressales > Cupressaceae > Sequoia > Sequoia sempervirens. Next base: position 289,101,207 of record VDFB02000008.1, read on the forward strand.
TTTTTTTTTAACAATATTCCATGAAATATCATCCTCCAAAAGCTCAAAACAATGGGAGAGGGAGGGCTAGCCTCCATTGTACCCAAAGGTGAAGAAAGAGGAGTTGTATGTATTATCAAAACATCAAATAAAGCGTGATTTGTAGAATCCACCCCTAGCACTGAGGGGTCCACAAGTGTGTTGATCAAAATAGGGTCGAGATAAGACAACCCGTCAAGAGTCTCTGAAGTCACAATGGTCCTCGAGGCCAAGTCCACCAACATCTCATCAATATTAGAGCTAGCATCTCATATTATAAAAAAGAGATCATAGACATGTCCAAGAAAATTACCACAATCTTCCTAATAGGAGGATGAATTCAAATAATGAACTAATTTAAAGAACGATAATATTAGGGAAGAAAGTGAGGATTCATAGAATGTTATTAAACTTTTCAATAGAGCCCCTTTATTGGGACAATGTGGAATGTGAAGTGATACAAGATGTTCCTTTTGAACCTAAACCAATTTTTGATAACATCCCAAAGGAGGATAACTATGAAGGTTTTATAAACTTCTCAAACCCTATTTATTTTGTTATTAATATGGAGGTTGATGAAACCCTTGAGAAAACCATGTTTGGAGTCTTTGTAATATTCTTCTAGTATGGATGTTAATGAATCTAAGAGAACTACTATTAAAAGACATAAGTTTAAAAATGACCTTCAAGGAGAGTTTGGTTCTAATCCTATGCCTTGTGATGCTCGCTCTAATATTGATGTTATTTCTCCATTGAGTTTTTTGGAAGGTAGTAAAATGGGGGTTAAATTGCCTCCTAGTTTTGAGAATTTATGTAGAGGGAAAGGAGGTTCCTCTACTTAGAGTCCTTGTCCTTTCCTTGTATCTTATGAATATTGTTAGATAGAATCTAAGAGGATTAGGGGAATTTGACATGAGGTTTTCTATCAAATATTTCTCCCAGGCTAAGAAAAGGGACTTTAAGTTTATATTTTTACAAGTTAAGTTTGTAGGGCTCTCTTTAGGGAAGGCTCTTAACTTTATTTGTCAAGATGCTATTTTTATCATTGGAAAGGAAAATGGGGTAATGTAATTTTAAGTAGTATGCTATTAATATAATTGATAAATAAAATTTTCCATGTATTAGGGTTGTATGGGTTAAAATAAATATCAATAGTAAAGAATTTTGGTCTTTGCTAAATTTATGCAATCAATTATTATAATGAAAGATTAAATTTGTGAATATAATTATCTACTAACTTCCCTAAAATTTCTTAGTTATTTGGAGGAAATTTGATGTTGGTAATATGAGTTATAGGTCCCAAATCCCTAAGGTTCGATAGTCTCCTAGGTGCCATGGGTGTCAAAATTGGGAAGAATAACACAAAGCCTATATCCAAGTTGGGAATTTGAGGACTAATTAATGAGGTGGGTAGGACCTCCTTACTTCTAGATTTTATAAACCAAGGGGGTTTTCCCTAATACCCATTGAATAGTGCACCCCTATTTCGATAATCACTTTGAGTCTATGTGCTGGTTTGGGGAACTCAAGGTTAATAACCTTATTAAAATAGATGATCTACCATGAATGTTTGATAATGCGTTTTATAAAAACCCCTTATGATTTATATACATTCAAACATACTATAATGTATAAAATTGAAAAGATGTTTATATTATTTTGTTATGAGTGTTAGGATAATGGGGAGATGGGCCCAATAGCATATTGTTGCCTCTATCTAGTTGAACAACAAAGTCTATGTTCCCATACAACATTTGTAATAACTGAAACCAAAGGTGACACCTTAATTAAGATACTACAAAAAACTATACCTTTTAAAATGCATAGGCGAGTTGGGCTCTACACATACATTCAGAAAAACAATAAATGGCTATAGAATATTAAACAGTTCTACTTAGTAATCCATGAGAATACCCATATATTTCCTTTATTATGTGGAAATATGCCTTACAAAGGCTTTTCAAAGATTTTACAATCATTTGGTTGGCCAACTAAGCAACCCACATCTAGATATATATACCATACACAAGGAGACACTCAAATAAGGTCAATTTTCCTTTAATAAATTGATCTACAAAGGTTACAAATGTGTATTACAAACTTGGGACCAACCTAGGTCATTACAATACTAAAATACCTTTACCTAGAATTGAAAATTGAAACCTTAAGGCTTTTTGGTGAATATCATTGTTCTGTCGATTCTACAAATGCTCCTCTTTTTTCCTCTTTCTTCTATAAAAATATGGAAAATATGTCTTTCAACACCCTAAAGAGATCTTAGGGAAAGAACCATGGTCATTTGCAACTAAACATACTTTCCCTGTTTTCTTGTATCTCCTTACATGGCCATAAACTTGAAACCATACCCTTTACATTATAGATTGTATTATTTTGTACACCATTCATGTCTTAGAGGGGCCCATAGTTACCGAGAGGCATATGCGAGTCCTCATATGCCAAATATCATTCATTTTGAGACCATTAATGACATCTTGAGTCACACAAGGATGAAGGTTGGGATTTTTGTTTGAATGAGAGAGTTTTGAGACTTTGCATGCCAAAGGGGGAAGAGGAAAAAATACCTCAAAGGTCCAATAGGGACTTGTCATCCCTAACATGCATTTCCCTCTAAGTATACTTTTTCCCTCTAATCCCTTTTTCCTTGAAGTTTAGGATGTCAAGATGAGAAACCTTGCAACTCTAAATTTTTTGAAGTGGATTTTTGAGGGAAAACGTTGGTATTTGAGGAAAGGATACATGGATGACCAAACCTAGAATATCAAAATTCAAGGAAAAGGGGCTTGAGGGAGAAATTAGACTTGGAGGGAAAGGCATGCTAGGGATGAAATGTTTGATAGGGATGATGGGATGAGAAACTCTAAAACTCCAAAATTTTCCTTAAATCAACTAAAGAAAAGCCAACTCACTAGGTATTGACACAAAAATACCCATTCACAAATTTTACTATGGATTTTTTTATGAAAACACTTTGAATGAAAATCCTCAGATAATTACTTAGCATAGGGGACCCAACTAAGGATTTCTTAGATTAATTATCAACAAAGGGTGGATAGGATTAAATCCACAAAATGGAAGAAAAACAAAGCAAACATGTAGACACATGAAAATATGGTGCCAAAAGAATATAGAGAAGATAAGAAATGAGGGTTAAGGTTTGGTTGGAAAAGTAATGAATTATTTTTTGGTCCAATTATAAAAGAAGAAGATTCAATCTGTGTGACCCCATGAGTGGTGGTAAAAGTGATAGCTAAAGCATATAGTTTAGTTGGTCTAATATGTAGAAAGGAAGCAAGAGAGTATTGTAATCTGGACAGTTTCTACTTTGATACATCCTTTTTAAAAGTTCTAATGAAAGGTTTAATGCAGTTAATATTGTTCCTTTTTTTGTTTCCAATCATTATCCTGTTGGATTCAAAGATGATTTGATTGTCTCTCATGTATATTGTATCTCTTCTTTCTATGGGATAATTAAGATTAATGTGTCCTTACTTAAGGACATGTCTTTTTGCAAAGTAATCCAAATTTTGCATAATATTTGCTTAGTTGATGATTTTGGTAAATATTGTATTGTTAAATGGTCTAGGTTGTTTTTTCTATTTAAATATTTTGGAGATGTTATGGGAAGTAGGTAGCAAGGAATATAAGTGCTTGTTTTAGAGACGTGCATGCAATTTTTTTTGTTATTGACAAGAAGCTTCAAGGTGATCCTCTTATTAACTCTTTTTAGGCTGTTTTATCTAATTTTAAACATGAGATTAGATGTTTTAATATGTTATAGAGATAAAGATACTAATGAGATCTAGGCTTAATTGACTTATATTGGGTGATAAGGGTTCAAGATTTTTTAACTGTGAGGGCCAAAGGTGTTATTTTTGTTATTACATTGAATGATGATTAAATTGAGGATGAAATCCAATAAAAGTATGCTTTTAAATATTTACATAAAGATCTTTTTACTTCTTATATTTTATACACCAATATTGAAAAGTAAATAGATATCATTAAGAAGATTCTATCAAGGAATTTAGATGTTAATATTGACTTAAAATTAGATCATTTTTCTATTGATAAAGTCAATTTTTTTATTGGCTATCTTAGTAATATTAATTTTTTTTGGGGTTGATGACTTGCTTGCTGAATTTTATAAGGTTGATAAAGATTAGTTTTCTCCTATTTTGATTTAATTGTACATTGAAGTTGTTAGGGTTGATTCTTTGGGAAAATATATTAGTAGAGGTATACTTGAGTTACTACCCAAGAATGAAGATTATGTTTTATTAAAAGAATTAAGGCCAGTAAAATTTTAAAATCTTTCTTATAATAGTATGACTAAATTGATTCATAATAGATTAAACTTTGTTCTCCCTAATATAATTTATCATTAAATTGGTTTTGGTAAGGGGAGGTTTACATTAGAGATTTTGATAACAAGTTGGGAGGGAATGAATTGGGAAAATGAGTTAGGGTGAATTCTTGTATGGTGTTGATTGATTTTAAAAAGCTTATGTATAATTCAATGGATCTTTTATCTTAGATGTGATGAAATCCTTGGATTTGGTGATTTTTTATAAGTTTGCTAAATTTATTTTTAAATATGCTTCTTCTCAAGTGTGTTTTAAAGGAGTTTCATCTCCTCCTTTTGATCTTGAAATATATATAAGGAAAGGTTGTCTTTTGGATTCTTCTTTATTTTTCATTATCGTTGAAGCTTTATATTATGTGCTCAGGGATGATTTCTTGGGTTTTCCACTTAGAGGGTTGAATTTACCTAGTAATGATATTTTATTAGAATACCAATTTAAAGATGGTATTTCTTTATCTCTTGAACTTGATTGTGAAAACAACATGAAATATGATTAGATTACTATTGTTTAGCTTCTAGTTCTAAAATTTTGGTTCATAAGTTTTCCATTCTTTGTTGGAAATATCATCCCCTGATTAGTTATCTAGGGATGGTTGTAAGGGGAGTGCTCCCAATAAGTAGGTTAGATATCTTGGAATGCATTTTTCCTTATCTCCTTCCTTGAAATAAATGTGGGCCTATGATTTATATGAGATTGTAAAGAAATTGAATAAATGACACTAATTTTCTCTCTATTTCTAGGAACATTCAAATTTATCAAAAAGTATTATCTTCTTTTCCTATGTTCTTTTCTCTTTCTTGGTTTTTATGTTTTTCTCATATGTAGTAACTTGGAAATTTGGTTAGAGACTACTTGTATCTAGATGGTAAAAATGGAAAGAAAATATGTGATTAGTTGGGAGTGGTGTTGTAGACCTAAAGTATGGGTAGTATGGGGTTATTTTTTTTCAAGGAGATTATATTGCTATAAAGTGGATTCTTAAATATTTGGATGGTTGTGAGCCTTAGAAAGTGATTATAAGGCATATTATTTTTTATGGTTTTTCTAAAGGGAAACCTAATAGGAAAGGTCTTTGTTTGGTAGATGTTTTACTTGGAAAAATTATTATCCATAGGTCCCTAATCATTAAGGCTAAATGAAAGGATTTGGAAAAGGTAAAGATATTTGTGGTGGAGTGGGATGTGAATATGAATAATGATCCTCGTGTTATCATGTGGCTTGTTTATTTGATCTATGCATTATGTTGTAAGGACGATTGTCGTTGCACCAAAAGATCGACCTATTAATGCCTGATACAACTGCTAGAGTTAATGAACCCATGTGAGGTGGTTAAGCCATGTCATGAACCCAAGTGTTGCACTGCACAACACAAGGAGACCAAGGGAACACACCTTGCAACAATACCCCCAACGCAAGTGAGGGGTTTGAACCTGTGACCCAAGCTTTGATACCAATTGTTGCAAAGACGATTGTCGTTGCACCAAAAGATCAACCTGTTAATGCCTAATATAACCGTTAGAGTTAATGAATCCACAGGAAGCGGTTAAGCCATGTTACGAACCCAAGTGCTGTGCTGCACAACACAAGGAGACCAAGGGCACACACCTTGTAACACATTATTCATATTATTTGATCTTGAGGATTTTCCTAGGGTATACCTTATGTTATCATGTGGCTTGTTTATTTGATCGATGTATTATTCTTATTTTTTAAGATTGTATGCATGCTATTCTCTCATGGGGTTATGTAGGAAATGGGTTAAATGAGATGGGAATTGATGCATTATTTCTCAAAAAGCGACATCAAAGCTTTAATGGTTGTGGGAGGTGTGAGCTCTCATATTTTGTTTTTGATAAAGGGAAAAACATATTTTGAAGGGATCCAGAACCCTAATACAAAAAGAGCAAGGCTGCAAAAAAAGATAGCAAGTAGCCAACAAAAAAGATCAGCTCCACACCAAGACGAATCAAGATTTACAATTTACACTTTTCTTGTGGGAGCGGAGAACCATGTCGAAAGAAGGCTTAGAGGATTTAACTTTTTTTCCTTTAACTGTGATCCAACCTTCTTCCACTTGCGCCGCTTTACCATGCCAATCCAGCTCACGATTTTCAAGAGAAAGAAAGCCAGTAGCAAGTGAAATAGGAGATTCATCTTGATTCCTTTGCACAGAAAAAGACTTCCCAAAAGATCTGCCAGAGAGGGAATCTGAAACACAACCACCAGAAGTGGTAGACTTAGACTCAATAGGAGAAGCCCTAGCATCCCCACCAGATGAAATGATAGGAGTGGGTGTACCAAAACCCAGTGATTCAGAAGCAACCACTTCAGAAAAACTCATATTTTGATCAGCTTTCTTCTCAACCGTATAATGCTGTTGAGAGGCTCCTTTCCACCAAGTAGCTGTCTTAGTTTTTTTCTCTAATCCATAGTGCGCAGCTGCATGTCCAATATTAAAGCATCATCTACATTGGAAGGGAATCCCTTCATAATCCAAAGATTGGACCCAAGAGCCTTTAGAAGATTTAAGGACTTCAGCAAGCATCCCTTTTGAAACATTTATTTCAACCAAAATGTGAGCATAGGTGGAATGAAGAATGTCAGAAGATTCATCATCCACCATCAAAAAATCACTAAGGGCATCACCCACTTCCTCCAGAAGAGAGTCATGCCAAAGGTGAAGGAGGAGATTGGGCAATCTAACCCAAATCGAAAATTTATTAAAAGTTTCAGAAACAGGATTGAAGTTAGAATGCCAAGGTTTGATCATCAATATAAATTTATCTTCCCAGCTAAAATAATTTTCACACAAGATTACTTTTCTGTCTTGAGCATTGTCAAATTTAGCAGCAAAAAATCCCTTAGGCAAGGGATAAATGTTAACTTTACCCGAAATTAGAGGCTCCCATTCGCTAGATATCTAGGAATGCAACTGGGGGAGGTTAGGCCAAAAACCTTTGAACCGATAGATCACGCCACAGAGGGAAAGATCAGCGGCAACCTCCTCAATATCTTCAACTGTTTCATCTTTCAACTTTATTGAAATAGCACTCCTGACAGGGATAAATCCACCATAATGCCCAAGCTTGGGTCTCGCAAAATTCGTTATAACCCTTATTTGAGTAGATTTGGTGCAAAGTTGAATCCATGGTTATGTAGGAAAGATCTAAGATATTACAAGATATGGAACACATGTACACGTGTTGTTTTATATATTTGGGCTTTTGGGGTTTGTAGATTTTTTGGGTTTATTGCAAATTTGAGGCTTTAAAATTTTATGCCAATAGAGTTTCTTGGATCGTGCTTTCATATGAGGGTTTCATAGAGGATATTTCACAGATGACCTCTTGAGACAAAATGGTTACCATTGGATCCATGATGGAAAAGAAATAAAATTGATATAAAATGACCTAATTTGGCCATTCTTAAAAAATGCATTTTTTTTACCCCACAACCCTACCCATATGATCATACGGGTTGAATATAGGGTCCTAAAAGAAGATATATATATATATATATATATATATATATATTTCAACATTTTTAAAAATTAAATCCTACATGATAGAAATTATTTGAAAATCATTAAAATTTAAAATAAAAAAAATTAGCACGGGGTGGGGGGGTCCACAGACCTCCGTCGTACTGCTATGACAACAGTTTCTATTGGGCCGTGTGGGGTGCATAGTCCCTATAGGCATCGATAAAGCCAATGACACTAATGGCTAGGGCCTATCAACTTTTGGCCTCGATCCCCAACCCCTGGGCGGGCAGGGCTCGACCCGCAACCCCCTTGTGGGGTATAAAAAATTAAACCACCAGAGTCTTAAATTTTTTTTAATAAAATTTGAATTCTACCACACCATGAGTGCTGCCATTGGTGGCTTAGCCCCAAGGCCACCACAGAGCCATTGACATGGAAAATTGGGCAACTTTTTCAAATGGGCATAAATTTCACCTAAGATTTTGGATTTTTGACTTCTAATAGGTGGCAGAATGCTATCTATGAGAACTACATAGTGGTATAGGTTTGGTTCCATTATTTTTTGTTTATATCAATTTTTGGGGCTTGAAAGCCAAATATTCTCTTGTACATAGTTTTGAGCATAAAATTTGTATATAGAATCATATTTTTTAATTTCGAATAGGCATTGGAAAGCATGTGCAGTGTACTACATAATGGATCAATCATATTTTTATTTTGTGTTATAGAGAGGTATTGTACTTGATTTATCACTTGTAGGTGCTTGAGATTTGGGGTGTGATTGCGTGAGCATCCATATGAGTCATGAGGAAAAACCTTGAGGGAGTACATATTTTTTATGATATTTATGATAGTACAACTAATTATTAGTTTGGTGCTTCTTGGTATAGGTTTTACATGTGTTTTTTAGAGTTGGAATTTGATGGTGATAGGTACATAGGTTGTCTTCAATTTTGAGGACATGGGTTGACATGTGGAAACTAAGAGTCTCATGTGGGTGATAGTTAAGTGTAGATACAATGTTGGTGATGATTATGGTGTCATGGATATGTTTGTACATTGAGAATTGACATATGATCATGTATGTGGTGGTTTGGTGGTGTTTTGGTTTGGTGTTAGGAGGTTGTTCTTATCTCATAGATGCTTGATTGGTTCCTTGATTATGGTTACTCATGTGTGGACATGATTAGTGAATCAAATATGTGGTTGATTTGGTGTTTGAGTCTTATTCTCTACGAGATTATCTTCTTTGATATCTTGGTTTTTCGGTTACTAATGTGATGATGAGTTTGTATGCTTCAGTGTTTAGGATATTCAAGTTATACAGGTTATGGATTAGCTACCCATTTTCTTGCAGTGGAATGGCTCATATGTGGACTATCTATACCCACAAGATTGATTAAGTGTTGATGTAGAATTTGTTAGTTGGCCTAGTCCATGGTCATTTGTGCACTGGTATATTTCCTTGAGATGAGAGGATGGATGATTAGAGTGCCAAGATTTTCAGTGTTTGGGACTTATAACATGTGGTTTTATCACGATGTCGTGATATCTTGATTACATTTTATTGGTTACATATTTTAGTGGGAGCTTTTGACAATGATGTTTTGGCAATGTAGGATTGATTCTTGACGTTTTGATGGCAGTTGTATCTTCTTGGCTTGGAGATATTAGTTCTACTTGTTCTTTGGAGATTTTGAGATTGTTGTTTAGTGTGTGTGGACCAGGGGTGATATTCATTTAGGAGATGGTTGTCATGATTCCATGTGTAGCTCGGTATCATGGTTTAGTGGGAGTTGTTGGAAATGATGTGATTCATCATTAGTGATGGATGATCTTCTTAGTGTTTGTGGATGTCTTGGAGGAGCTCTTAGATACTGTTGTTGCAGAAGAGTTCTTTCACATTTATAGATTCACTGTTAGGAGATGGTTATCTCCATGTGATTGGAGATGTTTCTTGGTTTAGAGCATAATCAATATTATTTCATGATGTACTCTTGATTCTAGATTAGATTTTTAGCATGGTACATGTTCTCTTGAGACTAGATGTATGCATTATTGTATGTGAGCTCCTAGGAGGAGATGGCTAGATCATGATGTCATGTTGGGTTTCTGATTATGCATTTGGAGCTTTGTCATTGATCTTGACGGTTCTCTTGGTATTGAGTAAATTGGTCACTTTATTGGGAGGTTCATGAGGATGTTGTGTTACTTTATATCTTAGCATGGATTAATAAGTTTCAAGTACTTACAAATACTTGGAGACTTGGGTGAGGTTGGAGTTCTCTTGTGACTATAGAAATTTTCTTGAGATGGTTACTCTTTAGAGGTTTCAATATAAATACCAAGAACCTTCACCTAGATATGGACGTGAGTTCATGATGGACCTATAGAGGATATTATTCTTGGAGTGATTCATGATGACTTGGTTATCCTAGAGGAACATTCTCATTCCCTACTCTTGGTCTACTCGACGGTTTATCATCTGAATGATATTTTCCCATTTGTTTCAAATTAGTTGTGTTTCATGCTTTGTTTTCTCATGGGAATGAGTCTTGAGTCATAATGATTGATTTTGGGAGACTCATTTGAGGATTCTTTAGCATGAGTTATATTGCTTTATCTTTCATAGATATGGATCTTGAGCTATGAATAGTTATTTTTGGATGATTCATTTTTGAGGGATGGTTAGCATGGTTATCTCATTGTGCATATGAGTTTATTTATGTTATCATTCATTAATGAGGAGTTTAGGCGATGTTCATTGGGTTGATTTTCTAATTTGGGAATGGATACTTTGAGTTTGATTTCCTTGGTAGAGAGGCTTACATCCATGTTGGCATTATATATGTTTCATATGTTACATTTGATCTTTGAGATTGAGTGGATGGGTGTTGTTGAGGCCTTTAATTTGGGGTTGTAATGAGATCATACTTGACACAACGTAGCACTTTGAGGGGTAAAAGTACAAACCTGTGTCACACTTTTATAAATGAATCAACCAACACAAATTTTTTTTCAACTTTGACCACATAAAAGTGGTCTTTATGTTTTGAATTTTAAAATGATGTAAACTAATGAAATGTAAAAATCTTGATGAATTTTGTTCCTGTAATTTTTCAAGAATTTTAAAAACTATTTTGATATTTTTTTATAAATTTAAGAGCGGATTTTGAATTGCTAAAAATTTTAGGAAAAAGTGATGAGTTGACATAAAAAAAAAAGAAAGCAACTTTATTTTCTCCTAATTTTTTTCCCAAATAGACAACTTCAATATCTAGTGGATAGATTTTTTTTAAAATTTTGATGTATATTTTCCTCGTAATGTGTTAGGGTAAAACATACCAAAATTTGATATTTTTCATTTGACGTCAACTACTGTCTATTTTTTTATCCTTTTCAAAAAAGAACCTTTTGGAGAATACTCTCTCCTGTAGTGCACCATATATTTTTCATCTTTTTAAATATATTTTAGTATATATATTTTTATTTCTAATCAACCTCATTTTTTTATTTCAACAACCTACTTACATTATTTAAAAAACATATTAAAACTAATCAAAATATATAAAAAATATATATTTGGATTCTTCACTTCGATCTCTACAAAAGGGTAATTTTATTTTTTTGAAAAAAATCATTTTGGCTGAAGAAATATCATGTTCAAGTGGAAAGTTTCAAAATTTTTCGAAAAAAGATGAGGTGGTTGCCAACAAGGATGCCACATAGATAATTTCGAGTAAAAGGACTTCAATCAAAACCTTTTCACCCAAAACCCTTTTAGTTGAAAACTTACATACAAATTGAGTCACATTTTAAAACGACAAAGGGAAAAAAATATTTTTTTTTGTTTTGGGTGATGAGTTTCACCCAAAACTCTATGTGCCATGTAGTTTCAGGTGAAACTATTTTTCCTGAAACTATTTAGGGCGAAATTGTTTTGCTCAGAACTATTTAGTTGGTCGAAAGTGTGACACAGGTTTGTGCTTTTACCCTGAGGTGTTGGCAGAAGGACATATTATGGTTTACATGTTTTCTCTCTTCATTTTATGGTTTCTTCCTAGATGTTCATGTTCTTATGTTTTTGAAGGATTGTGGTGACATGTTGTGAGAGAGTATGAAACTTTTTGTGTTGCATGAGTGGATCATTATGATTGTTCTTGGTACTTCATTTTTTGATCATTTATCACACCTTGGTATATTGTTGATTGGTAGACTTGATATGCCTTGATCATTTTCAGATTTTTATTACCCATGTAATGAGAGTTCCTAGATATGTATGTTATTCACTGATAGTGTGACCGATGGATTAGTATGGGCTGAATACACTTGATCCATGAGGATACAAAATGTAATCATGCCACTAAACGTCAATCCCAATAAGATCATTCAACAAAACTAAACTAGGAGTCCATTAAAACTTAGCATATTAAACTATGAAATCTTTAGCAATACCTATTCTAATCCATTGAAACTTATCCTATTGAGGCAGTGGTGTCACATTGATGTGGAATGGTGACTCTTTCCCAATCTCGTGGATAAATGAGTCTATTCCGATCGATTCTATTGAAGAGAATCGTCGAGACTGATGATAGATGTGTGATGAAACATGATTTAAAGCTAAATGAACATGATGCAAGCTATTTTAACATGATTTATGCTAAGATGATCAATATGTGTGAATGTAAAGCTAATCTAAATAGAATTTAAGCTAAAAAGATTGAAACTGTAATTAACAAATAAGCTAAATGTATGTATCTATGTTATCATGGAAGCCATTAATGGAAGCTAAACTAATATTATGAAATTAAAATAAGCTAAAATTATGCTAAATGTGAGTGCAAGTGAGAGTGATTTTAACAACATAAGTTTGATGTTAAAAGATGAATCCATTTGTCTCCAAATAGTGACCTATTTATAAGAGAACAAATGAGAAATGGAGGGTTAAGATAAAAAAAGGTTAATCAATGGTCAATGATGGAGGAAGTTGGAGGCATGGATCGTGGATTTTCATCAAGGGATGAGAATCAATGATGAGATTTAATCAAGGGTTCACCTTTTTCCAAAAAAACACACTTTCAAAAGCTCTCCCAAAAGTTTGTTGAGAGTTTTTTTTCAAAAAGGAATATTCCCCTTTTTCAAATGAGTGAAGAGGAAGAATATTCTTTGAAATATTCTCATGGGTGAGGAAAATAGACATTTAACAACTTAAAACAAAGTTTTAATGCACAAAAAAGAGAGGAAGGAATATCCATGGGAATATTCCTTTTGGATGAATGTGCAAAGGAGGGATATTCCCTTGGAATATTCCTTTACAAGTGGGGAGGAAATTAGATTTAATAGTAATTGATAATTTTTATGCCATTTTAGAAGATTATATGATATTCACTAAATAAAGTGATTTAATGAAAGGGGGAAAGTGAAATGATATTTAATTAAATAACTTAGGGTTATTTAATTAAATAAGAAGATTTAGGGATTTAAATTAAATAGTTTGATGTATTTAATTTAATAAGACGAAATGTTAGCATGGAAGGCGATGAATTAACTTGATTAAATTGATTAGGTTAATAGACACAAATGACATAATTAATTAAATAGCTAGGCTAATTTAATCAATCAAACAAAAAGAGGATGGGTTTTAGGAGGAAATGATGTTAGTATACCTAATTCGAGTGCATGATATCATTCAGGACAATTTTAAGTGTCTACATTTTGACCCTCTTTGATGCGAGGTTCCTGCTATGTTGGTTCAAGGATTGACACCCTTTCGGATTAAAAATTGCTACTTAAATCAAAAATACAAATTTTCTGATTTTTGGATGCCCCACTATTGCCCCAGTGGAAGGAAAAAGCTGGTTCCCTGCTCCCTCGAGAAATCGGGTGGAAAATTTGAATTTTTGGGTTGATTTTTTGACAAAGATAAAATGTTGCCTCAAGGGTCTAAAAAGGCTTCGAGATGTAAATTTTTTTCCAAAAATGCAAAAAACGATGCAAAATAAGATTCAATTTGGCAAGATTGGTAAAAATGGTGAAAAACCTAGCTTTTGGCTGAAATTAGGGCAAAAAAACCTATTTTTTAAGCTTAAATAGGTGAGGAAGGGTCACTTTCAATTCATCTGTGCATTCACACCTTAGAGAATTTTTGCACTTTGAGCTCTGACCTCCTAATGAAATGGTACAATGAGTGCTCCCATGACACATTTCTGACTGGGTATGAGAGTACCAGAGGCCTCCAGGCGCATGACCACCAATAAGCAATTTGAAAATTTCCTTGCATTTTGAATTTTGAGTGCATTTATTGTAGTTTGAAATTTAGGTTAGGGTGGCGTTGCTATATTAGGATGCTTTTTTGAGAATCAACGACACTATTTTCATTTGTAGTGATGCTACTATAATGAGGGATGCCGTTCGTGATTTGAAATCAGGGTTTCCAAATTTAAAATTGCATTGCGGGTGAGAATAGCGACACACTTGCCCAATTTGGAATTTGAATTTAAGGTTTCTAAATCTCAAATGGCGACATGGGTGTGATGAGTGACACTAATCACGATTTTCAATTTGAATGTATATAGTGTTGTTGTTTGGAATTTGAACTATAGCGACACTTTTGTCAGTTGGAGGATAAAAACTCCAAAATTTAGCCAATTTTAGCAAAATTTGATGTTGTGCACTTCATAGGTATAGGAGGTTATCCTGCCTTTTTTGTCCCATGAGCACCAACCTTCAGTGTTTTCCAGACTTGATGATTTATTTGAGCTTCAACATGAGCACCTTGGGGAGATTGGGTTGTGGTATGTTGTGTATATGCCCATCGTACAAACCCATTTGGAAATGATGACAACGCTACACAAGCGATGAAATAGTGAGACCTTGTCATTCCACTTACCTATCGATGAGGCAAAAATGATGCTAGAGGATGTATGGTATATTTTACGATTACCCATACATGGAGAGTGGGTTATTTATGACACTGATGCCAGTTATGATTCCTGTCATGAGTGTCTTGACTAGGAGATTGTTGTCTTGGTCAACTCACAGATTGACCTAGAGATGTACAAAGGTTAGTCATCAACCTTTAGATTGATCATCATTGTAGTGATTTCGGGTTTGGTTGCCCCAGATCACCGAAGCAGGGGATTTAGTTTAGGATGGGGGCTGGCATGGCATAGGATGCTCTTCTAGAGGACTCAGTATGCATGGGGGCTAGTGATGCTAGCCTCCCTTTACCATGATATGCATGACTTTGTGTATTGTGATGTCAGAGCCATTGGTACAAGAGTCACTCTTCTACACATATGAGCATGGGAGCATATTGTCGTGCTCTAACCTATTGTCCATATGGTAGATGTGGAGCTAGATGATCTGGTTGTCTGTAGGTACAAAGGCACCATCACTCTTCAGCACACAGGGCAGCTTGGTATCTCGTATTGGAGCAGAGTGATTGATGATATGACAATGTTCAGATGGCGGCCATGGCTCTAGATGTCAGTATGGTATGATGATATACAACAATGTTTCTTTTCTTGAAAAACCTGGTATACGCAGGGTTGAGAGCATACCATGATAGAGAAGAACCTTCCTGATAGAGTTTCTAGATAGTTTGACGAGAGGAAGGACATGCTCGATGATTCCTAGACAACCATTTTTTCTAGATCAGCATGAGAGATGACATGGGGACACAAGATCCCAGCCCATGAGGTTGTTGAGGGATTTAAACAACTGGTTGCGAGGCCATGGGCCTATGATTAGGGATAGGCAGATGCATAGACAATGCCTACATATGATGCATGGTTCATACCCCCTCCCAGACTGACAAATTCAATAGGTATACCTCCACGAGGGAGGTTGAGAGGGAGGGGAGTAGGTAGAGGTGAAGTCCAACCACAAGATGGGTAGGGAAAAGGATGAGGTAGAGGATAGGATGGCCAGGATGGCCAACAACAGGATAGAAAGGTCCCAGGTGGACCCCCACCACCATTGCATGAACAACCACCCATACAATAGTAGCTAGTGCAGCAACAACCAGTACAACCACCACCGTTGGGGCCAGATCCCTGTGATGTTTAGATACAATAGTTGCAACAACAATTGTAGGTGGTGACGACTAAGCAAGACTAGGCTCGACAACAGGTCCTGACAGTGACAACTGAGAGAGACTAGGCCCAGCAGCAGAGAGACCATGAGATGCAGTTGAGGCAGACCTTAGATATTCAATTGGCTTAGGAGGTCAACTGACAATAACAACTAGAGGCAGTATCTCAACAGCAGTCCCAATAGGCTCAGGGGTTAGTTGGTTAGATTGTGTTTGCATAGCTGTACGAGACAGCGAGGGAGGAAGTAGCATATTGGAAGACACTATATTATAGAGATTTCCCTCCCCACCGCAAACAACTTGATTTTGAGCATTGCAGCTAGGTTCAACCTAGTGCTTCCACTTCAATTAGGCAATCAGACTAGCCAGGAGATGGAGACAAAGCCAACGAGGGATAGACCTCCTTTGATTTTATAGACACATTTTTTGTAGAGCTTGATTATTGATACAAAAACACACTCATAGGCTCATTTTTGAGAGCCTCGTGTATATTATACATTTTGATACACACACACCAATTCAAATATTGTATCCTAACAATCTTTTTTGATATATAAACAAGATGATGCATATTCATGACGTGTTCTTTTATTTCATGCTTTATGAATGTATGGATGCACTTTATTTATTTATGTGATATGTGATGATGATCCATGATGTGATATATATGATATGCGACATAATGGATGGATGTATTTTTTAGTATCTTTTTATGCCATGTTAGGGTATGGATGCTATGATATGCAGATGTTATGCTTATGCAAATGAGATGAATGCATTTATTTTTGTGTAATTTTCTATGCAATTTATGAGATGATGATGTGTGCATATGGATAATGTAGATGTTCATGCTTACGATATGATAATTTGATTTATGTTTATGATATGTGATATGTATGTATGCTAATTATCTGTAGATGTAGGATGGATACATTGATATGCTTTTGTTGACTGTCAGGATACCGGGTTAGCATGGAGAGAAGATAGAAGAAATAAGATGAATGATTTGACCATTGATTTTGATGATAAAATCCAACAAGTCTATGATCCACCGAGACTTTAATAGAGATGGTGATGAGAGATGCATGATGATGATTTGCTCATATCTTGGGATTGGAATTTTTTGTCATTCCTTATTTTTGATATAACACATAGACATGATGCATCAAGGTATTAATAACTAGGATGGTGTTGTATCTAGTGACATGGAATTTGACTCTGCAAATAGATAGGATAGTTCTTGTTCACACCTTGAGATACATAAATGTCATCAAAATGTAGTTTAGTAGTTCAAAATATCTTTGACCAAAGCATACACAATAGTTAACAATCTACTCCGAATAACCTCCCTACACACAACTAAGCAAGTATGCACCAAGATTATTTTACAAGAATACCCACAAGCACAACAAACGAAAGATAATGATTGATGCCCCATTCCTTTCTCTCTAAATCATTTAGATAGAAATCATTGAGAGGTCTTGGGAATGGGTCATTGAGATATATTAGAAGAAAAGATCAAAGACAAATGGTTAGTGTTATTTAGATCTCTTGCCAGTTTAATTTAGCTAAAGTAATGTTTGATGTTGAGTCCATCATAGGAAGGATGCATCCTAGGACATGTTATCAGATGGTTTGATTAGGATGAGGTTTATGATAAGCCATTGATACAAACTCCACTGAATCGTTTACCTGTGATCTAGACTTTAGATTTTGACACTTAGGTTCTCACTTTACGACTTGCAATACTTGTTTTCTATTTGGTTTGCCAAAGGTTTAAGATGATGATTGATTTATTATGGGCGAATTTTATTGTGAGTGAAAGTGAAATGTGATGGATGGTTTTTAGGATTTTTTTGCAATATTTCAATGTTTTTGGTATTTTGAAAATGTTTTGAGGCTATTTTTGGTCCTTTTGAAAGTTTATGTGAATGTTTATGTTTTTCGATTATTTGAGGTTGTTTAGGTCTTTTGAATGTTTTCTAATGTTTTTGTGTTTTCAATTTTCAATTTTTTGTGTTTTCTATTATCTGAATGTTTTTGGGATTTTTCGACATTTGAGTGTTCAGGGATTTTTTGAGTTTCCACCAAGAACCTAACCTAAAAGACCTATCCCAGGGGCCTCGGGGCTAATCAAAAGATGAGCCTTGCCTACGTTATACACATAGAGACCACGTAGTTCAACTAACTTGACGATGAGATGTTAATAATTGAGGGATTGCTAGTTTATTATGAAAGAGTCTTAAAGGAATGACCTAGGGTGTCTCGGGGCCACATCAATAATGGCCTTACCTACGTTCAAGCTTAGAGACTCGTAGTTCGACATGGTACTATTTTTTAATATTTGATGTTTTGACTTTTTAGGGATTTTGATGTGTTTTGGATGTTTTGAATTTTGACTTTACAATTTTTACGAATGTTTTTGGATTTTAGCTGTACAAGATTTTGCAAATGTTTTTGGATTTTCTGATGAACATTTTACGAATGTTTTTGGGATTTTCAAATTGCAATTTCCAATAACCTTAAGATATACAAGAACTTGATCTGATCCATAATGAATTTCCCTGGTGTGATATGATAGACTACCTTGATATAGGTAGGAAAAACTGACCTTTGGAATATGCCAAGTAGTACTAAGGGGATACGATACTTCACAATATCAGGCTATGATTCAGACGCGGATGAGAGATGGAATAAATAGGATGAATGATGAGATGGATGAATGTGATGAATGGATGTGATGGAATGATAAGATAAAGAGCCCAGGTAGATGGAGGTGCTTTATTTACGCAAGACATCTGTTTGCTAGGTTTTCACCAAGGTACTTGCCCAAAGCGCCACCAAAGTGATTTTCACTATAGGATGATTGTTTTTCTTTACTTTTTTCAATCTTTTATCTCATTTTTTTATTCTTTTTGATTTTCATATTTACACCCTTCAAGCCTAGGCATAATTTTTTTTAAGATGCAAGTTGTTAGTTGGTTCCTGGAAGGGTTCACCTTCAGGTGTTGATAATTGATATGCTCTCAATCCATAACTTGTTGTGATGACAAAGAGACCCAACCAGTTAGGCTCAAAATTTCCTTTATTGTCTTGATCTTGGAGATTTTTTTGATTTTGTTTTAGGACAAGATCCCCTACTTGGAAAGACCGATTCTTGATCTTCTTGTTATAGCTATGTTTCAATCAGTTTTGATATACTTGCAAGTGATTAAGGGCATCAAGACGATGCTCAACCAAGAATTCTAGCTCATCTAGTTAAGATACTCTGTACCCTTCATCAGTGATTAGGTTCTGTAACGATACTCATAGTGATGGAAGCTTGAGCTCAATAGGTAGGATGGCTTCTGATCTGTAGACCAAGGAGAATGGTGTTGCACCTATAACCATGCATATACTGGTTTGATAGACCCAAAGAGTGAGATTTAACTACAAATGCTAGTCACGACCAACTTCATTGACTGCTTTCTTTAGGATCTTTAGGATGGTCTTGTTTGTAGCCTCAGCTTGACCGTTTCCCTAGGGGTAATACGAGGTAGAGAATCAGTGTTGGATGTTGAATCTTTAACATAGCTCTTTCACATCTTGATTCATGAAGGGTGTTTCGTTATATGAGATAAGGGTTTGTGGAACACCATAATGGTAGATGAGGTAATTCAAGATAAACTTAGCAATTTGCTTCCTCGTTATGTGGGTCATAGGAATTTCTTTGACCCACTTGGAAAAATACTCAGTGGTTGTTATGATAAACTTGTGGCCATTAGATGAAGTTGGTGTAATATTTCCTATGAGGTCAATCCCCCACAACGAGAAAGGACAAGGTGTGACCATTGGTTGCAACTCCTGAGCTAGAACATGAATCATATCTCCATGTTGTTGACACTAGACACACTTCTGCACATACTGACAGGCTTCTCTTTCCATGGTTGGCCAATAGTATCACATCCTCAACAATTTCTTAGCTAAAGTCATACTGCTAGAATGGGAACCACATATGCCATCATAAAATTCTGTTAAAGCGGTCAAGGATTCCTCTTGGTTAAGGAATCATAGTAATGTCCCCTCAATGCTTCAGTGGTATAAGGTATCACCTAGGATCATGAATCAAGATGCATTCTTAAAAAAGGTCTTTTTAAGGTTGGAGGTGATAGCGGATGGGAGGGTTCCTCTACTTAGATAGGTGAATATGTCATGATACCATGGGGATCTAGGACCAACAATGACACACATAAATTTTGATTCTAGGATTTCAAAAGTTGGTATGAGAAGTTGTTTTACCAAGAATTTGCATTGAAGGATGTTGTGCGACATGTCTAACAGTGACCCAATTGTTGCCACAACATTTGTTGCTCGGTTGTTCATGCAAGGAATCTACTCAAAACTTATATCTATGAAAAGGTCTTTGAGACTCTCTACCGTCTTCTTGTAAGGAGTAAGGTTGTCGTCCTTATTTTGGTAGTCATCATTGACTTGATTGATAACTAGTTGTGAATCTCCATAGATTTTGAGCTCTTGTATCTACCATTGAACTGCTATCCTTAGAGTTGTGATTAGGGCTTCATACTTTGCAATGTTGTTAGTACACAAAAATGATAGCCTGTATGACTTTTCTACGCAATCACCTTGAGGGGTGATGAAAAGAATACCCGCCCCTGATCCATGTTGGGTGAATGATCCATCAAAGTACATCTTCCATTGATTTGTTGCACTGACAAGGAATACTGATTCATCTAGGAACTTAGATATCAATGGATTCTCTACATAGATAGGTGCCTCTGCCAATTGGCTTGCAATCACTTGTCCTTTGATTGCCTTGCGCTCCACATACTCTATGTCAAATTCAGTCAAGATCATTACGTATTTTTCCATTCACCTAGTGAGTGTTGCTTTTGATAACAGGTATTTTAATGGGTCAATCTTTGCAATGAGTTTGATTTGATGTGACAACATGAAGTGTCTGAATTTTTGTGAAGCAAAAACCACTGCTAAGCATGCTTTCTCAATGGCTGAATAGTTCATTTCATAGCCCACCAAGGTCCTACTGTAGACATGGAAAATATACCGACACACTTGATCCTGATTACTAACATCGTTTCGTCTTGAATCATCTTATTTGCTAGTCATTTAATTAGATAATTCTTATTTGATTAAATTCATCACCTTTTGTCCCTTAATTAAATAAATCAAATTTATCTAATTAAGTTGTCATCTCCTGTTAATTAAATAAATCAATGTTATTTAATTAACCCTCTTGTCTTTATTTAATTAAATAAGTCATTTTATTTGATTAAATACCTAATGTCATTGTATTAAATTAAATAAAGTAAACCTTATTTAATTTAATCTGACATCATCTCTCTTTAATTAAATAAATCAAAATATTTATTTAATTAAATCTAAATCATATTCCTCTCAACTTTGATTTAAATCAATCCAAAAATATAAATCAAATTGTCACATCAACTAATTTCCTATTAAATTAGTCAAATCTTGATTAATTTAATCCTAATCACCTGAATCCTCTAGATTTTGCAACTTGTTCAATAAATCAGTTTGTTTGATTTAGTAAATCTCCTAATTACTTTCAACATGACATCAAAAGGGAATATTCCTCCAAGTTTGAAAATCCCTCCAAATAGACTTTGTACATCCAACAAAGCATTTAACCCTCTTACATGTCCTCATGCATTGAGCCAAGTGGCATTCAATTCATTCCTTTCTCCCTACAACATGTCATTTCACAAATTTGAAATTCCACCTAATATCATTTATTTTGCACATTCATCAAAATGTGCTCAACCTTCCTCCATTCACATCTTGACAAGTGGCACTTGGCCATTGGATGTTGAATGATCCCACATTCCTCCATTTTTCTCATTCTTCCATCTTGTTCTTCTATTTATAGAAGACCCTTCTTCTCATTTTTGATCCACAACTTAGAGAAAAGTTACTATCTTCATATTTAGAGCAAATTCATCCATTTCCATAGCATTTTTCCATCATCATAGCTAGGCTATTGCAAATTTCATCAAGGAAGCACATTGTTCATCATCATCAAGTGGATCAATCTTCATCAAGCTTGAAAAGATGTTGGGAAAGGGCCATTTTCCACATCAAAATGACACCAATTCCCCCATGGGATTGAGAGTTTTTATGCTCCAATAGGATTTAATAGCTTTTCTTGTTTTGTTCTTCATTTCTTTCCTATTTTGAGCATTGTAGATGAATTGCATGGGGAATCTTAGTTCTAACTTGCATATGGATCTAACATTGTGTTTATTTGCTATGTTTGTGTAGGTATAGGATTTGGGTTCACATTTTGGCCCTAGAAGGAGGGAAAATCTCAAGATATTAACACATTTTTTGACAAAATTTTGTGATTTTTTGTGATTTTTTGTGCCTATAGGAAACTATGCTGCTATCAGTCTAGTGGCGCCATACAACGATGCTACCAGTCCAGTGGAACCATACAACAATGTTGCAAACTTAAAACTCCGCTGCTGAGGTCTTCCCGCCCAAAAATTCAAAAATTCAAACTCCGACGCTGGTCCATTTTTCTGTTGCTAGATTTACAAACTCTATATTGCGCTGCTGACTAAAACAACACCGCAATTGTGCTCTTTGGTTCTACTATAGAGTGTCGTTGTTAGACCTAGCCACATATAGTGTCGTTGACCTTTCTAAACTTCAACGCATATGTGGGTTGCACCGCTGGGGTGGGGTAAAAGGTTAAATTTCAAGTTATTTTGACATGTGCTTTTTTACATTTGATCATTTTGAGCTATTGACCTATTTTATGCCTTTGTATTTCTTGGATTAATTAGTTTTTTTAGGTGGAAACAAGGAAGGAGCAATGATAAGTTTGAGTCATGGCATCATCTCTTTATTGTATCAAGTATTTTTAAACACTTTTGGAAACGATTATAATTCCAAATTTAAGGATTTTGTTTCTTCAAGCTCTTTAGGACTCACTAATTTTAATTTGGGTTTAAAACGAACAAGACAAAAGGTTTAAAAATAAATTTAGGAAAACTTAATAGATTTTGTTTAAGGTTAACAATTGAACAAGCAACTTTCACTTTTCCTTTTGGTGCTTTAAAAAGAATCCAACTTTTGCTTTGAAGGTTTAAAATGAACATGTGCATCTATGTTTTGTAATCACTTATCCAAAATGATATCATATAAAAGATTTATGCACTTCTCTCGTGCCTCCTAGTGATCTTGCGAATCAAAAGGATTTTTGTGATATTAAGTTGTATAAGTGATTACCTCCACACTTCAATTTGGATTCTAAAATTGAAAAAATATTGCGAGTGTGAGTGAAACATATCATGCGTGTTCTCTCTTTGTTTCTCAATTAAGATTGATTGATCTACAAATGTGTTTGCTCGCTTTTTTTTTACCTTAGAGGGCCTGCCTTGTGGGAAAAAGTAATTACCCAAGGGAACGACCCAACCGGGAACACGCTCAATCCAAGTGACTTCCAACTGGTATATAAGTGTGGGTACTTGAGGAAAGGAAAGTATCATGAGGATTGTTCCGACAAGAAGGGAAACAATGGTCTCTTGCCACATGGATGATCCACCATGAACGAAATGCTTGTATTAAAACCCTTTGTCTAAAAGATCAAAATCCTTAAACTATTTGTTGGTGCAAGAATGGTCGTTTTGAAGCCGCCCGACATTTTTACAACTTTTAGTAGAGATGAGAACTATGCCATAGGAGATTCAAGGGTACTGATGCTTGGTTGACCTGAGAAGCGAGTGCACTGTAAGGGGGAGCCTATGTGGTCAAGTATCTAATCATTCACTAAAAGTAGGTGTAGCTGGATTTATCCAAGTGGGGATTCAAAAAATATTGTCTCAATATCCATAGGGTTGTGAATGTTCTTGGAATCAAAACACTTTGCTTGATCTTAAGCATTGGAAAACAAACATTCAACATGATCATCAAAATTTCAAACCCTTTAGGAAGTAAATATCTTTGACAAAATTCAAGTGTTATTGCTTGCCCTAGGGATTCTATCCTTATAGGTTTATAAGCATTTGAATTTACATCTCAATTTGCTCACTAAAGTCAACAATAGGGAATATTTGCCTTAATTTCCTTGATTTCCACATAATGGACCTTGTGGGATGAGAAGAAATTAAGACATTGTACATTCAGTTTGGAAACCTGATCAAGAATTGTTTGTGCTAAAAGGAAGTCACTAAGCAAAGCATAAGAAACAATTGAACTCACACATATGCTCTTTCAAATGATTTCTCGAAAGATCAAGATCCGAAAACCAAAGACCAAAGGTCTTAGTCAAAAAGCTCGCAAGAAAAGGTTGTCTATGCTTTACGAGTTTAGAGAAAGATTGAACTTCAACTTTTACAAACATGCATCAAGGAAAAATCCAAATTTGTATTAATTTTACTATTGTCAAAATCCTACACTTTTTCAAAGGTTTGAGTGTCTTACATAGGAAGTACTAGCATGTTCTTCAACACCTTGGTCTAGTAAACAAGTCTTTCTAAGTCTCTTAGGATCAAAATCAAACTTTCATCCATCCTTCAAACATCAAATCAAAATTCACCTCACAAACAACTCTTGTCAATCTTGAAACAATCCTTTATGCTAAACTTTGGGAAAATACTCTTGAAATAAAAAATCAAAACAAATCCAAATCATGTTGTTTGACTATGTGTGTATAGATGAATCCTTATTTGCACACTTAGTCAAATTGTCATCTTGTGGAAAAGTTCACTCTAGGACAAAATCTAACCTCCTAGAGTGTATGAGTTCATTATCCCAAGTAAAAATAAAAATAAAATAAAATCAATCCAAAATCATAATCCAAAATTAAAAATCAAGACATCAAATCCAAAGTCCTAAGGTTTAACATCCCCTCAAGGTTTCCTAAGAGTTCAATCATCCACTGATCCTCCACCTTTCATCATCACCATCATCATCCTTTTGATCCTCATTGTCTGAGACTTTCTTTTTTTCACCTAAAGATTAGATCAATCCAAAAGAATTAGAGGTTCATCTCTTACATTCTTGAAAATTGATCCTCATTTTATGGTTCAAACCATATCACAACAAAAGAAGAACATGGAGACGAAAAAATAAACATCAAATTCGAGTGACCTAAGTCAAAGTAATTGCAAAATCAATCCCGTTGGATCAAGCATTAGCCTAACCAATCTTCCTCTATCATCACAAAATCCTCAGGAGGAAGGCCAAGTGGAAGACGTCACCAATAATGTCTCAGGGATGACACAAGATGAGATCATTGAAATGGTTCAAAATCTCGAAACCCACAAAATTGTCAATACCATGATGAGACTCAATCCCTCCCAATACATGCTTGAATTAGCTAAAGAAGGGGCTAAACTCAGTTCCAATTTTGATGTAAGAACTATTGTGGAGAAGCCTCTTGAGATCATGACCCCAATCTCATCCACACCCCTAATCTCATCCACAGTTCCAATCCAAAGCATCACCTAAAGCATCCCTCCAATCACATCATCCATAGCCCCAACTCAACCCATTGTTAACAAGGGGAGCTCATTTCTTAATACATTACAAACACACTCCCTTGTGAACACCAAGATTTGGACGTGAACACTATCTTGGGTCAATTTGTCCCATTGAATCAATTACACCCACATGTTCCACTCACCTTTCAAGACCCCAATGACCCATCATCATCTTTTCGTGCAACACCAACATACCCTCTCGACACACAAACCTCTCTCCCTATGACTTTGCAAGGAGGAGGTGGGTTATTTGGACCAGGGAGCATATTTGAACCTTCATCTTCATTTTCCCAAGGGAGTACACCACCTATCTTTCCACCAATTCCACCTTTGCCATTAACATCCACATCACCTCTCAGTTTGGGGTTACCTACTTTACCATCACTCAATCAAAATCAAAACAACCCCCCGATCATCAATTAGAACATCATACTGAATCTTTTGACCTTGCCATCGATATCACAACAACAGATGGAAACCATCCTAATAACACAAGAAACCAACACATCATCTATCATCCCCCAAATACCTCAAAACATTTTCTCTCAAGGGACAAACATATCAATTGCACCGTCCACTACACTAGTCCCAATCATCAATACAATGATGCCTCTCATCACATCAATGGATACCATTCTGAATCTGCCACCACTGCCACCACCAAAATCGAACACAATAAACCAATATAGCATCGTGTTGCAAGCAGCTCAATAGGCTGCCTATCAAAAGGCCCTTCAACAAATTCAGAATGAATAAGCTGCACAACTAGCTACTCAACAAGCCCAAGCCACTCAATCCGCTCAAGCAGCCCAAGCTGCACATCAAGCACACCAAGCACAATAAGCACAACAGACTGCTCAAGCCCAAGCCTTATTACAATAACAATAAGCCACCCAAGCTGTGCAAGCTTCTTAAGCTGTTTAGGTTGCACACGCTTCCCAACAGGTGCAAGCTCAAGCACAAGCACAAGCACAAGCACAAGCTCAAGCTCAGGCACAAGCCCATACCAAGCTCAACAAGCAAAAGCGTAGGCTCAATACCAGGAACAACTGCAAGCAACCCAACAACAAGCATATCGACAAGTCCTGCAACAATACCAAGCACGAAAAGAAGCATCATTACTAGCCCAAAAACAAGCATTGTTGGCACAACAACAACATGACCAACAATAGGCATTGTTGGCACAACAACAACAGGACCAACAACAAGCATTGTTGGTGCAACAAAAACAAGACCAACAACAAGCGTTGTTGGCACAACAAAAAATGTAGGCATATCAACAAGCTTTGATCACACAACAAAGCTTGCAACCAAACCCCAAAAACACACCCAACACTCCACCCATCACTCAAACACCTCAACCACTCCAAAACACATTCACTCCACCCATTGACCTGCAAGACGGTGTGACAACACAAATCAAATTGCTCTCGCAGCAAGTGCTCGATCTCCAATCAGGGAAGACAACAAAAACACCAAGAAACTTGTGTCCCTATGCATTCGACAAAAGCGTCACAATGATACCATTCCCAAAGGGGTTTTAAATCCCTAAGTTTGACAAATATCGTGGGCTTGGTAACCCTGAAGATCACATCAGGGAATTCCAGGTACATTGCATGGAGGTCACATATGACAATACGTATTTGATGCAGCTATTTCCTCGAAGTTTGGCTAGTCCTACTATGGAGTGGTTCTCCCGCCTTCCTCTTGGCATAAAAAATTTCCAAGAGATCATAAACGCATTCATAAAAAATAATTCCTTCAATATCCGTATGGATGTTCGTCTAGAGGAACTTCTGCACTTAAACAAGCTAAGGGAGAATCATTCACTTCCTTCTTACAAAGATGGCGATCCAAGGCCAATAGAAGCAAATGGGCCATGCCTGAAGAAAATTTTTGCACCATCATCACCAACCCTGAGAAAACCTTGGCATTTCATCTTAAGGTGCAATGTATCACCACTTACGACCAAATGATCCCCAAGACGCTCAACATCGAACAAGCCCTTATTGCATAAGGGGGAACACCTTCATATCAAGAAAACCAAGGCAATCACCCATCCACCAGCTATAATGAGAAACCTCACACATGGGAAAGACACAAGAATGTCACCAATGACGGTGTGGTGGATGCCGAGGTCATAATCAACGCTCTGAAATAGAATACCCAAACCTACCAACAACCGCAAAACAACAATCAAAACAACACACAAACAAATACGATATCACAACTAGCCAAAAATTAGGTCAACAATCTAAATAATCAAGGGGGACCACCTCCGTGAAACATAAATCCTCCCAAGTGGAAGTACATTGCCCTTGGGGAACCAATTGAAGTTGTCATGAAGAAATTAATAAACGAAAATCTCATCAAGATTCCCACTTACAAGAACTATTAGGAACCCCAAGTAAAACCACCGTGGTACAATGAGAATCACCTTTGTGGTTTCCATAAAATCAAGGGGCACACAATAGCCAGTTGCATGAGGTTGAAAAACCTAATCCAAGACCTCATTGATGACAAGATCATAAATGTTGAGAAACTAGCTAGGAATTAGAACTTGAAAATATACACAAATTTGATGCTAAATCATAACCAAGGGAACAACCGTGGAAAAAAAAGTATGCCAATGTGAGCCATGTGTATGATCATGTTGTTGCATCCATTGATGAAATGGTCACTGTTGTCACCATCAAAGGAGCCAAAGCTGATTGTGGAGTCACCACACACAGTGGCAAGGTCACCATTGCTGGACCATCACAACCACCTAGAGCATCTAATTCAAATTCAAGAAATGTTCCTAATGGCTATAACATCCTAGACCAACTGAAAAGAACCCCAACTTAGATCTTCATCATGGAGTTGTTGAAGATATCGCCTGCCCATAGAAAAATCCTAGAGGAAGCATTAGCTTCATCCACCATCTTTGCAGATCTAGATGCTGACCAGTTCCAAGCTATGGCCAAAAATATCACCACCCTAATCCTCCTAACGTTCTCTGATTAGGACTTCCCCACACAACTATCTCACAATCATGCACTCCGCCTTGAAGTCTTGGTTCATAAAAACAAAGTCAGAGGGTCTTGGTGGACGAGGGTGCAGGTCTCAACATTTTTTTCCCTCAAATTAATAAAGAATCTCAGATTCTCAGAAGATGCCATTGAAAAGGGCAAGGGCATCACCATCAGAGCTTATGATGATCAAGAAAGAGTGTCTCAGGGCACTATTCAACTCCCTATTCAAGTAGGGCCCGCCATTATGGAAACCACATGCCAAGTCCTTGACATTGATTTACCCTATAATATCCTTCTGGGGTGTCCATGGATCCATGGGATGCAAGACATCACTTCCACCTTTCATCAATGTGTCAAGTTCCCATACCAAAATTAGGAGGTCACAATTCATGGTGATCCCAAGCCCTTCGCCTACTGCGAAATCCTAGAAGTAAAATATTATAAAATCCCCCAAGTTCTGAAAAATGATGAAGGCCCTACCACTCTGTATGTAGACCCAACTACATTAGCCTCCGCTTCTGAGAAAAAGGCACCCGCCATCCCTGACGTATCTGAAATCAAGGTCATCATCTAGAATAATGGGTGTGGGGATTACAGAATGAAGAAAAATGCTTTCATCATAGGGGAGTTACCTCAGTCTCCTAGGACTCATGGGCAACCCCAACCAACTGAAACATCATCCCATACATTCAAAGCAGACCCCTCTAGATTTAGGTCTTGGGGAGAACTAAGTCAGGAGATAGTTGATGAAAGAGACATATCTAGTCTCTTATGTCAAGATGAAAGGCCTGTGCCTAATCTTCTGATGGATGAAAGCAACAAAGGTCTACAAATGATGCTCGGTATGGGCTATGACCGAAACAAGAAACTCAGACAAAATGAATATGACCTATTTGAACTCCTAATTCTAGAGAAGCGACTAAGAAACGTTGGTCTTGGATGTACCCATCCAAGGGTGACCATACTTGGAAAAGGTGCCTCAGGTAGAAAGGTCAAAACTCCTCCTCAGCAATCAACAACTGCCCTTCAATTATCTATATCCATAGGTCTACCTTTAGACAACTTTACCTTTGACATAACTGATGTGTGTAGTAGTGATGAGGATCCCATAACTGAATTTCCTATGCTTTTCAAAGATTCCTCCCTGCTCATGATTAGTACCTTTTCTTTTGAGTCAAACCATCAAACCCATGAAATAAATCTAGCCTATCCCTAGCTCATCTATTATGACCAACGAGGACCTCCAATTTTGGACACTTTCAAAAACATTGAGGCACTCTCAGAATTTATGGGATTACGCGATATGGTACCATATGGGGATCACAAGGCTGGGTTTGACATCATACTGGACACACAGGCCTATTACAGGGAAATGATTGAATCCTTTAGTCATAAAAGTGAAAATCTAACAATAATCTCTAAGTCTTTGAGTGAAAACCACATAGTGGCACTCTCTGACTCAAAAATAGTAAAAATAAAGGACGTATCCAATGGTGAAAACCTCTCTGAGGCACCAGAGGATGAAGGATTCAATCTTCCTCTTAGTACAATTCATCATGAGAAGTCAACAATTTTGGTGACAAAGTGAAACCCAGTGAACTTGGGAATAAAGGAACTACCACACATAACATTCTATGCAGAGTCACTTCTCACAGAAGAACATGAACTTCTAGCTGCATTCCTAAAAGAAAGAAAGAATAACTTTGCATGGACCTATGCCGACATGCTTGGACTTGATCTAGAGGTTGTGGTTCATCACCTAGCTGTATACTCTGAAGCAAAGCCTGTGAGATAAAAGCTTAGAAAAATGCATCCCCAGATTGCATGCTTGGTCAAAATGGAATTGCAGAAGCTCCTAGATGCAAGATTCATATGACCGATAGATTATCTAGAATGGGTCTCCAACCTTGTACGTGTTTCAAATCCCATTGGGGGCATCCACATTTGTACAAATTTCAGAGACCTCAACAAAGCATGTCCCAAGGATGAATTTACACTTTCGAACATTGATATGATCATGGATATGACAGTAGGACATGAGATGTTTTCATTGATGGACAAGTTCTTAGGCTACAACCAGATCATGATAGCTAAAGAAGACCAGCATAAAATGACTTTCACTTGCCCATGGGGGACATATTGCTGGAATATGATTCCATTTGGGTTGAAGAATGCAGGAGCCGCCTATTAGAGGGCAATGACACTAATATTTCATGACATGATCCATAAAACCATGGAACATTACGTGGATGGTATATTGGCCAAGTAAAAAAAAAGATGAGATCACATAGCTACCTTGGGCTCCATATTTGATAGGTTAGAGGAATACAAAGTAAGACTCAACCCAAAGAAGTGTGTCTTCAGAGTATAGTCAGGGAAGCTCCTCAGGTACATCATGTCCATGAGAAGAATTGAGATAGAACCTGCTAAGGTCAAAGCCATTCTCGAAATGGAGGCACCTAAAAAATTGAAATAGCTAAGGGGTTTACAAGGAAGACTCCAGTCCATCCGTTGATTCATAGCGCAACTAGCAGACAAGGCTGCCCCCTACTCTCATCTAATCCATAAGGGGGTAGCATACAAGTGGGATGAAAAGTATGATTATCCCTTCAACAACATCAAAGAATATTTACTCACACCGCCAATTCCAGGCAAACCTTTGATCTTATACATATCAACAATGACGACACCTCTCGGTGCTCTTCTAGTACAACATGATGAAAATGGAAAAGAGAGCTATCTATTATATCAACAAAACTATGGTGGGCCATGAATTGAAATATACATCTATTGAGAAAGTTTGTTTAGTGGTTGTATTTGCAACTCAAAAATTCAGACATTACATGTTGGCCCATCAAATAAAGCTTATCACAAAAATAGATCCCCTTAAGTACTTGCTCTCCAAAGCAACGCTTACAGGGCAGGCAACAAAGTGGGTTATGATCCTCACACAGCATGACATAGAGAACGTGGAACACAAGGCCATCAAAGGACAAGCTATTGCAGACCAACTGGCAGAAGCACCAATCTACTAAGAAAATACCCTTGTCTCAGAATTCCCCGATGAATCAATCTTCAACTTAAGTGTAGCAGATCACTGGAAAATATACTTTGATGGATCCTACACTCAACATGGATCGGGGGCAGGGATCTTCTTCATCACCCCACAAGGAGACTGCATTCCAAAATCATACAAGTTTTCATTCCCTTGCACAAATAACATAGAAAAATATGAAGCTCTTGTTATAGGGCTAAGAATAGCAATGCAATGACAGATAATGGCACTCAAGGTATACGGGGATTCACAACTCATAATCAATCAAGTCAACGATGAGTATCAAACAAAGGACGACAAGTTGAATCCCTAAAAGAAATTAGTGGAACATCTTAAGGAGTTCTTCATTGATATTACATTTGAGAAACTACCAAGAGAAAACAATAGAGTAGAAGATGCAGTGGCTACAATCAGATCACTCCTAGAAATCCCATGCGACATCCCAAAGCAAGAATTTCTCATAGAGCAACTTCTCGTGCTTGCATTTGAGGTACCAGAGTCCGAATTGGTGTGCGAAATCTTTGGTCTCGGTGATCCCTAGTACCATGATATATACACTCATATGAGAACAAGATTCCTCTTAGCTGACATAACCTCAAACCTCAAGAGAGCCTTTGTCAAAAAAATCCCATTTTGTCATCCTAGGAGATACATTGCTTAAACGTTGTGGAGGCATTGACTGCCTTAACTAAGGTACATAAAGGCATTTGTGGTTCACACTCTAGTGGTATGACCTTGGACAAGAAATTGTTGAGGACAGGGTATTATTGGCCTACCATGGAAAGAGAAGCACATGATTATGTTAGGTGTCTACAATGTCAGCAGCATGGGAACCTCATTCATGCACCAACTCAAGACCTCCATCCGATTGTCACACCATGGACCTTTTCGCAGTTGGGGCTCAATCTCATTGGAAAAATCACCCCCACCTCATCGAGTGGACATAAATTTATCATTACTGCCACTGAGTACTTCACCAAGTGGGTGGAAGCCATCCCCATGACATATTTCACTCGAAAGTAGATATCAAAGTTCATCCTGAACTACTTAATTTTCCGTTACGATGTCCCTCAAGCCATTATCTTATATAATGGGACACCTTTCAAGAATCAGGATGTTCATGACCTATGCCATAAGTTCAAAATCCAACATTGCTTTTCAACCCCGTACTAACAACAAGGCAACAACCAAGCTGAGGCTACAAATAAGACTATCTTAAAAATCCTCAAAAAGACGGTCAATGACATTGGTCGTGACTGGAATTTGTAGCTAAATCCTGCCCTATGGGCCTATCAAAAAATTATTCGCACACCAACAGGTACCACCCCTTTTTCCTTGGTCTATGGATTAGAAGCCATATTACCCATTGAGATCGAGCTCCTGTCACTAAGGATATCATTGCACAATCTCATCACAGATGAGGAATATCGGGTGTCAAGATTAAATGAACTAGAACTGCTAGATGAATGGTGAATGGAGGCCTTAAACCACTTGTAGGTGTATTAGAACCGACTTAAGAGGACAACATCGAAAGGGGAACCTCTGCAGGAGTCCATGAACAACTCCAATCTTAAAAAGTTGTATGCCTAATCTTATAGGGTGTAAAACCAAAAAATACAAAAAAATAAAAAAACATCTTGAATAAATGGCCACCTTGATGAAAACCTGGCAAATAGGTGTCTTGGTGACAACAAAAAAATCAAAAAAGAAAAAAATCCAAAAAAAATAGAAAAAGGATTAAAAAAAGTAAAGAGAAAAATCATCTTCTAGTGAAAACCACTTCGGTGGTGCTTTGGGAAAGTACCTTGGTGAAAACCTGGCAAACAAGTGCCTTGTGTAAATAAGAACTTTCCATCCACCAAGATCTCCACAACTTGTTCTACATCATCCATCCATTACGCTTCCATCATCCATCACATTACATATCTCCATCCATCACCCATCCACATCTGCATCATAGCTTGGTCCTATGTTCGTGTCATGATCCTTCCTAGTACTACTCGGCCCATTCTCAAGGTTAGTTTGTCCTGCTTGTATCGGAGTAGTTTATTGCACCACACTAGGGGCATGTTCTCTTCAGATCAGATTCGTGTATATTCTTGAAGTATTCCTAAAATCAGAAAATCCAAAAACATTCATAAAATCCAAAAATTCAAAAAAAATTAGAAAATTAGAAAATCCAAAAACATCAAAAAATCAGAAAATCCAAAAACATTCATAAAATTGGAAAATCCAAAAAACATTCAAAACATATCAAAATCCAAAATAGGTCAAAAGGTCAGTCAAAAATTCAAAAACAAAGTCGTCTTGTCGAACTACGTCATCTCTGAGCTTTGAACGTAGGCAAGGTTGATCTTTGATCATCCCCCGAGACACTTAGGTCATTCCTTTGGGAGTCTGTCATAATAGGCTGGTAGTCCATTTGTTCATATCTCATCAATAATCGAGTCTTTTTCAGTCGAACTACGTGGTCTCTGCGTGTATAACGTAGGCAAGGCTAATATGTTGATTAGCCCCTGAGGCCCCTAAGATAGGTCTTTAGGTTAGTCTCTTGGTCAAAATCTCAGAAAACCACAAAACATTTGAAAATTTGAAAATCAAAATATTTGTAAAACCTTAAAAATACCAAAATAGCCTCAAAACATTTCAAAAAACTCCAAAAAACATCCAAATATTTGAAAAAATCCATTTGTCTCATCTCATTTTCACCCACAATAAACATCACTCATAATAAATCAATCATCATCCTCAACCTCTGGTGAAACAGTCAGAAAGAAGTCTAGCAGGTTAAAAGTGAAAACTCAAACGTCAAGGTCTCGAGTCTAGGTTAGTACATAAACAAGTTGGTCAAATCTTTGTGTCAATAGCCTATCATCCAATTAGTCCCAAATCAATCATCTGATATCATGTCCTAGGATGCATCCTTCCTACAATGGACATCAATATCAGGCATGATTGTAGTTTAGTCTTGGCTAGTGGTATTAAAGAACATTAGCTTGTTTGTGTGTTTTATCTTTGTCTTTTGGCTTATCTTATTGCTCTCATTTCGATGACCTCTCGATGATGTCCCAGATGTAGGGATGATGTTTTAGGTGTCTTGTTGACCACATAGGAAGGATTTCCTTTCTATGTTTTGGTTTGAGATGTTTGGAATATCCAAGCTGCATTTTGAACAAGGTTCCATGTGTCGAGTGTGAACAAGAGTACTCCTATCTGATTGTCGAGTCAAAGTCCATCACACTAGGTGCAATTCCATCCTAGTTCTTTATACCTTGATGCATCGTGCCTATGTGTGTTATCAAACATAAGGTAAATGGTCCTTTTAAAATTGCAATCCTTGGTAAGAAAATCATCCTCATCATCATCATCATCTTTTGACTTGTTGGAGTCTCTTACTTTCTTCTATGTTCTTTCCATGCTAACATGGTACCATGACAGTTAATCACAAATCATTTCCATTGCATCCATCCTGCATCCACAAACCATCAACATAATGCATATCATATCATGACATATAGGAAACACTAATCATCTCACATGCATTGGATTTCATCATTGCATAATATAGATTGTTTATTCTAAGCATTTCATAAATCATATATTTGCATTCATTGCATAAGCATAAAAAGGAACCATCACATAGGCATCATTATCTCATATCATATATATCGTCAAAGAATCCATTTCATCATCACATATACATCATAATATAACTCATTTACATCCATTACATAATCATATAACATCGCATACATATCATCCATTTGCATCATTTATATATTATCATACCATGTGCATCATATCATGTCATAAGCATCATTAAATACATCAATATATATGGACATCATTATAAAATGCATCATCACATCACATCATGCACATGAATGCATCATCATATAAGTATCATCATCCATTTTGCATCCATACATACATCATCATATCATAACAAAAAAGATACTGAAAAAGAAATAAGAAATGCATCCATAAACATTTGCATAATCATTGCATCACATAAAACCATACATTACACATAGTTGCATTGCATATAGGAAAGTAAATAACATCATATCATGCATAAATGAAATAAAACATCATACATCACATCGAATCATCTCATCTCATATATCATCAAAATAATAGACACTATCATGGTACAAATCGGGATCAAGTGTGTATTAATCAATATAAAGTACAATCGCCCATGGGGATATCAAAAACGATCCCGTGGGACACAAAAAGAATCATGTCTATGATAAAAAATGAGCTAGCACTATTGGCTACTACCCTTGTCGAGTGACCTCTCTCCATGATCCTTTGGAGGCCGGTACCCTGTCTGCTGTGAAAAATCTGGGACACGGGATGCTCGAGGCACGACCTGATGATAATGCACTCTGTAGTAGTCAGCCTATCAGACTGCCTCCCTGTATGATTGTAAAGAAACTATGCTCTGGGAGGAGGACGTGACCATGCTCTCGAGCTACTGCCAATGACCCATCTCCTATGCAGCCCTGAGCTCCGTGACCTGTCTCTGCTAGACAACCTGATCTCGCTCTGTCCATAACTGGTCTCTCTCTGATGTCAAGGCAACAATCTATCCCTGTAACCCTTGCACCTATGCCTATAGCTATTGGATGAGAGTGTCCCTCTGATCAGATGGAGGTGGCGGTGGAGGTCCCTAATCTCTCTGAGGTGGCTGATCCGCCTGTCTGTCCTGATCCTGATCCTGCCTCAGGGGATCCTGCTATACCCTGTCTTGATTGGGCTGTTGGTGTGACCCACCTCCTCCCCAACCCCCATCTCCATCCCCATCCCTATCTCCTCAGCCTCTTTGTCCCCAAACTCGTCCTGCCGGTCTGCCCCTAGCTCTCTGCCGTGCCGATGGTGTCCTTGGAACTGTCAATAAGGGGTGGACTGAACCAATCCTTGTAAGCCTGTGTAGTCCCTGCGTCTGCTTGGCCCTGATCATATGTCCACGACTTGGTCACCAGCTATCTAAATCTATGAACTACCTCATCTGCAAGAATATATCGGCCCCATGAGGTCTCCCTCGTAGTCCATGCAAATATGGCAACGTACTAGTCATCGGGTCTATCCTGTGGCTCCCCGAGTTGTTTGAGAACCTGGTCGGGAAAGTACCGCTCGACCATGGTGTGCTCACAGCCCTGCATTAGTCTATCCTATCTCATGAAAAACAACTGTTGGGTGTCATCAATACATGCTGGCCATCCAAGGTATGGTTGCCATGTGAACACTCTCATATCATTGATAACCCTCCTCTAGTGAGGGATCCCGTGCTATCCAGTATGTGAAAAAGAGAGTCCTCTCTTGTACCTCTAGACGACTGGGTCTTCTGGCTCCATATCAACCACTGTAACTCATGGATGGAGCACTGTGATGTGCTCCTAGGCCCAGTTATGGAGGAGTGTGACCCCAACTCCGATTGCTCTCCTGTCATAGTATGCAAACTCATGTAAATCCTGATATAGAGAGCCTAGTCATACTGGTCCCCACACAAATCATACTCTCCATTGAA
This sequence comes from Sequoia sempervirens, assembly GCA_007258455.2. Taxonomy (NCBI): domain Eukaryota; kingdom Viridiplantae; phylum Streptophyta; class Pinopsida; order Cupressales; family Cupressaceae; genus Sequoia; species Sequoia sempervirens. The sequence continues at coordinate 289,138,315 of VDFB02000008.1, forward strand.
CCATCTGATCCCAGGCGAGTGCCCACCCTGGACTAAAGTATCAGTTGCGCCAATTTGGTGCCACAAGTCCTGAAATGATAGCCGCAATGACCAAGCGAAATGGTGACACAATGAGCCTGTAGCACTCTAATCCAATCTGGCCCTCTGCAAAGATGATCTCATCCAGTCCCATCATGTCATAACAGGCATCTCTCCCAACATCCACATCGTAGATGACTCTCTCTTCGTGGATCGAAAATCACAAGATGAGCTAGACATCCTCTAGGGTCACTATCGCCTCGCTTGTAGGAAAGTGAAATGATGACGTCTCACTGTGCCATCGCTATGCTAGCGCTGTCATCATCCCCAAGTGCCTCCTCATCGGTGGTGCATATGCAATGTAGCAAAGTCCAATTGCCCCCAGGTGCTCCTGGAGCCACTCATGCATACCAACTAATCTACCTAGAATGGAGGATCTGTGCTCATGTGAATGAAGAATCTTTGCCTCCTCCTGCATCAGGAAAGTCACGGTGTCAAGTTTCGTAAAAAAATAGGATCCTGTTTGAAGTTTTCGCAATTGAAACAACAACTACGTCGCTGTTTGCAATTGCAGTGCAGTTTGGAAGTTCCAAACTATGCCACTAGAAGCTCTAAGCCTCCAAACTCCGCCGCTGTGGCGCAGTTTAAGCATGCCTCTATTTGACTCTTAAACCCTAAATTGCTAACTGACCCGCCACGACATATTTTAAATATGTGGTTTAGTTTTGAGTTTGAACCCTAACTCTGAACTGCAACGCTACGTCGCATTCCACGAGAGTTGCACAGTTTAATGCCGTGTGACACCAAAATGAAGTTTGTAGTGACACTATACAAGACCGCTTGACCCAATTGGACTTTCTAAGCTAATAAATGCGCATGAAAAATGAGATGAAAAGTCAAGACAAGTTGACTTACCGGTGGTCCTACGTCGAGAAGCCTCTGGTACACTCGCACTCGCTCTGAGATGTGTTGTGGAAGTGGTCGTTGCGCCATCTCTCATAGGGGTCAGAACTCAAGTTTGCAGAATCTCTAAAGGCTGAATGTGAAAATGAATTGGAAGTGGCCCCTCAAGGCCTATTTAAGCCTGAAAGTTAGGGTTTTTTGACCTCGTTTAGCTGTCCAACTAGGGTTTCAACCCCCCAATCCCATTTTTTCCCAACCGAGGGTCATTTTGCATCATTTTTTTAATTTTTTTGAATGTTTTTTGGCATCCTCGAGCCTTTATGGACTCATTGGGCACCTTGTCCTCTTTTTTCGTGAGATCATCCAAAAATCAAAATTTTTGTCTGATCTCTCAAGGGGGTAGTATATCAGCATGTTTCTTCTCGTCGGGGCAGCAATGGGGCAATTTTGAAAGTCAGAAAAAAAATGAATTTTGATCGAGACAGTTTATTCTTTGAACCAACGTAGTGAACACTTTGCTTCAAAGAGGGGAAAAATGTAGACATGGAAAATATATCGACACTTGATCCTGATTACTAACATTGTTTCGTCCTGAATCGTCTTATTTTCTAGTCATTTAATTAGATAATTCTTATTTTATTAAATTCATCACCTTTCATCGCTTAATTAAATAAATCAAATTTATCTAATTAAGTTGTCATCTCCTGTTAATTAAATAAATCAATATTATTTAATTAACCCTCTTGTCTTTATTTAATTAAATAAGTCATTTTATTTGATTAAATCCCTAATGTCATTCTATTAAATTAAATAAATTAAACCTTATTTAATTTAATCTTACATAATCTCTCTTTAATTAAATAAATCAAAATCTTATTTAATTAAATCTAAATCATATTCCTCTCAACTTTGATTTAAATCAATCCAAAAATATAAATCAAATTGTCTCATCAACTAATTTCCTATTAAATTAGTCAAATCTTGATTAATTTAATCCTAATCACCTGAATCCTCTAGATTTTGCAACTTGCTCAATAAATCATTTCTTTTGATTTAGTAAATCTCCTAATTACTTTCAACATGGCATCAAAAGGGAATATTCCCCCAAGTTTGAAAATCCATCCAAATAGACTTTGTACATCCAACAAAGCATTTAACCCTCTTACATGTCCTTGTGCATTGAGCCAAGTGGCATTCAATTAATTCCTTTCTCCCTCCAACATGTCATTTCACAAATTTGAAATTCCACCTAATATCATTTATTGTGCACATTCATCAAAATGTGCTCAACCTTCCTCCATTCACATCTTGACAAGTGGCACTTGGCCATTGGATGTTGAATGACCCCACATTCCTCCATTTTTCTCATTCTTCCATCTTGTTCTTCTATATATAAAAGGCTCTTCTTCTCATTTTGGATCCACAACTTAGAGAAAAGTTACTATCTTAATATTTAGAGCAAATTCATCAATTTCCATAGCATTTTTCCATCATCATAGCTAGGTTATTGCAGATTTCATCAAGGAAGCACATTGTTCATCATCATCAAGTGGATCAATTTTCATCAAGCTTGCAAAGGAGTTGGGAAAGGGCTATTTTCCACATCAAAATGACACCAATTCCCCCATGGGATTGAGAGTTTTCATGCTCCAATAGGATTTAATAGCTTTTTTTGTTTTGTTCTTCATTTCTTTCCTATTTTGAGCATTGTAGATGAATTGCATGGGGAATCTTAGTTCTAACTTGCATATGGATCTAACATTGTGTTTATTTTCCATGTTTGTGCAAGTCTAGGATTGGGGTTCACACCTACTGATGTAGTAGATAGCCCTTTCTTTTCTGTTTTTCATCATGTTATGCTAAAAGAGCACCTAGTGTTGTTGATGTTGCTAAGATATACAAGAACAACAATTTATTCAATATTGGTGGCATGAGGACTAGAGGTGTCAATAGATAGTCCTTGATTTGCTGGGAAGCTTTATCAAACTTCTCATCCCACTTGTAATTTATTCCTTTATGGAGAAGATGCGAGAAAGGGTGGATTTTGTCTGATAACTATGCTATGAACCTCCTGATGGACTAAAATCTTATAAAATGTAACCCTCTCATTTTCTTCAATGTTTGTGGTGGTTCCATGTCTAGGATGGATTTTACCCTTGTTGGATCAATTTCTATCCCACTCTATGATACGATATAGCCAGGAATCTTTCCTGATGTCACCCCAAAGGCACATTTTTTGGATTCATCCTACCATATACTCTTCGAGTGTATCAAAGATGGGTCCCAAGAATTGTATGTGTTCACTCCTTTTCTTTGAATTTTCCAAAATATCCTCCACATAGTCTTCAACTATTTTGTGGATAATGTCATGAAAGATGAGGGTCATTGCTCTCTGATAGGTTTCTCCTACGTTCTTTAGCCTAAATGGCATCATGTTCCAACAATATTTCCCCCAAGGACAAGTGAAGGCAGTTTTGTGTTGATCCTCCTTGGCGATCATGATTTGGTTATATCTTGAAAAACCCATCCATGAGTGATATCATTTCATGCCTAGTCGTTAAGTCCACTATGATGTCGATGTTAGGAAGAGGGAAATCATCCTTCAAGCATACCTTGTTTAAGTCTCTGAAATCCTTGCATATTCTAATGCCCCCAATGAGTTTGGAGATTGGTACTTGGTTTGAAACCCACTCAGGATAATATATAGGTCGGATAAATCTAATGCGAAGAAGATTTTGTAACTCAAGTTTGACCAAGAGTGCTATTTGAGGGTGAATTTTCTTTAACTTTTTCTTCACTGGTTTGGCTTCAAGATAGACTGCTAGATGATGCATAACTACTTCTAGATCGAGCCCTGACATATCTGTGTATGACCATGCAAAGTTAGCTCTTTGCTCTTTCAAGAATACTGCTAGGTTCTTCTATTCTTTATCCAATAAGGATTCAATGTAGAAAGTGATCTTGGGTGATTCTTTCGTTCCCAAATTTACTGGAGTGGCCTTTTTTGCTAAAATTGTTGACTTCTCTAGATGCATCACACTAAGAGGGAGATTGAATCCCTCATCCTTGGGCACCTCAAAGAGGTTTTCACCCTTGGATGTGACCTTTATTTTTACTATTTTAAGATCAGAGAGTGCCACAATGTGGTTTTCACTCAAAGATCTGCAAGTTAGTTGCATGTCATCAATTTTGTGACTGAAGGATTCAATCATCTCCCAATAGTACGCCCTTGTGTCGAGCTCTATGTCAAAACCAACCTTGTGATCTATCCATGATAAGTTGTCATGAAGTCCCATGAATTATGAGATCGCTTCACCATTTTCAAATAAATCTAGAATCGGTGGTCCTTGTTGGTCCAAGTCAATGAATTGTGGGTATACTAGGATTATTTCATTTGGTCGGTCACTTGGGGTGAAGGATGATGTAGATATCATGAAGAGGGATTTATTCTCAAATAGGCCAGCAACATCAAGAGGGAAGTCATCTAGGGTTGTATCATGTGATGTTAGTAACCAAGAGGAAGCCTCAACTCGTTTAGCATAAGTACCTTTGCCAATAAGGGTAACCTTTCTAGTAGTACAACCTAGGCCAAGATTCTTTGGGCATTTATCAGGAATGATAGGTTCTAGAAAACCATTGTCATTTTGTCCCAGTTTTTCATTCTTGGTATACCTCATTCCCTTCATTATTTATAATCCTTTGTTGCCATCTTCCAATGTAAGAACAAGGACGGGTCGTTCATCTTGATATAGCAATTTAGAGATATCCTCCTCATTGACATCTTTGTTCAGGTCCCCCCATTTGGTGAAGGTAGTAGTTTCCATCTTGATAGTTTCAAGGACATTGCTAAGTGTGGGTTTTCCATGAGGTTTGGTAGAAAGAGGCAGCTCTCCCAACACAAAAGTATCCTTTGTTAGCTTATAGTTTCCACAACCATCATCTCGAATCACTGCTCTGATTTTGGGTATGTTCTGCACAACATGTGTTTTTGTTTTTGAGGTAGATGCAAGGGATGATGGGTCAAAAAATGAGGTAGAAGGTGTAGGCCCTTCGTCATTCTTGGGTATTTGGGGGATCTTATAGAACTTTTCTTTAAGATTCTCACAGTAGTAAAAAGGCTCAAGATCTCCATGGATGGTAACTTCTCTACCTTCGAAAGGAAACTTTACACACTGATGGTAGGTTGAAGCTACAACTTTTAGGCAATGGATCCAGGGTCGACCAAGTAGGATGTTGTAGGGAAGATCAAGGTCTAACACTTGGCATGTAGTTTTTGTGATGACAGGTCCCACTTGGATGGGTAGTATGATGATGCCTTGTGATACCCGTTCTTGATCATCATATGCTTTGATGGTGGTACTCTTTGTTTTCTCAATAGTATCCTCTGAATAGCCCAAATTTTTGATCAATTGAAGGGTGCAAATGTTCAGACCAACACCTACATCTACCAAGACTCTTTTAACCTTGTTCTTATGAACGATGACCCCAAGGTGTAAAGGATGATTATGAGATGGTTGTGATGTTAGGTCTTGTTCTGAGAAGGTGAGAAGATGATTAGTGATAGGCCCTACCATAGTTTGAAACTGTTCTGTATCTATATCCTTGGGGACAGATGACGCAGACAAAGATTCGTCTAAGATTTCCCTATGCACGGGGAATAGCCTCAATAGTTCTAAGATAGAAATTTGTGCGGGGGTCTTCTTAAGCTGATCTAAGAGATTGTACTTGCTAGTGCTTGTTGTTGGCTAAGTAGGGTGTTCCCTAGATTGAGATGGGACTCCTTAGATGGTGACTTTACCACATCATGTGGTGACTCCACATTCCGCACTAGGCCCTTTAATGGTGACAATGGTAATGACATTATCACAGGAAGCGACCACATTTGAATAGGTATGTTGCACGTTTATGTAATCCTTAGCTTTCCTAGTGTTGTTTCCTTTGTTATGATCCAACATAGGGGTCTTGTATATCTTAAGATCCTAATTACTGACTAGTACCTCAATAGACATGGTGTTGCTCTCTATAAGATCTTAGATAATATTTTTGAGTCGCATGTAGTTCGCTATCTTAGGTCCTTTGATTTTTTGAAACTCACAAAGATTTTTTTTGTTGTACCGGGGCCGTTTATCTTGCAGTTCTTGGTAGTTTTTGAAGTTTGGAAGTGTTATCAGGTTTGAATCTACTAATTTCTTCATGATAGTCTCAATGGGTTCTGACAACTGTGTGTATTTGTGTTTTAGATAGTTGTTCTTGTTGGGAGTTTGTCTTTGTTATGTTTCAGTGTTGTTGATCTGACTGTTTTGTGGTGGTGTTGTTTGTTGCATAGTTGGTTGAACATTAGCGATTTGATTGTTGTTTGGCCTAGGAGCACTTAGGACCACCTTAGCATCTACTACTCCATCATTTGTTACATTCTTGTTCTTAGCCCATACACGAGGCTTGTCATTTGAATTGGTTGATGGACGGTTGTCTTTGTAGGCTTGAGTATTTCCCTTTGAGATTAGAGCTTGCTCGATGTTAAGGGCCCTAGGGACAAGCTCATCATAAGATGTGATGCACTGCATTTTCAAGTGGAAGGATAGATATGGATCTAGATTTGCTATAATAATTCCCACCTATTGTTCATCGAGAATTGGCCACTTACTTTTACTCACTCTTTGCCTCCATCGTTGCAAGAAATTGGTGAAAGCTTCTCCCTTGTTTTGTTTGAGAGTATATAACTCTTCTAAGCTTACGTCCATGTCAAGATTAAAGGATAAGTGATCTATGAATTTGTCAATGATTTCTTGGAAATTTTTGATACCTGGAGGCAATTGAGAAAACTAGACCATGGAAGGACCTGTTAAACTTCATAGGAAGAGGTACATCAAATAGGACTCATTATAGGCAACCTCCATACACATGACATTAGAATCTTTAATATGGTCCACATGAATTCCTCTCCCTTTGTATTTATCAAATTAGGGGATTTAAAAACCGGGAGGGAATGGTACTATTGCGATGTTTCGATCAAATGGATATGGGAATAGGTTATGTATATGGGGTTTCTTCATTTTTCCCATCTAGATATCCTACATTTCTTGTGTTAACTCCTTGAGTTGCGATGCCATATCGTTTGGTGGACTTGGTGGAGAAACATATGTTGCATATTGTGGGATGGTGGATGAAGTGTACATAGGATTATGATATGATGATGTGTCGTATGGTGTGTATGATGGTGTAGGATAAGGTGATTATGGTGTAGGCGTATATGTTCCTAACGTGTTTGGGTTGACAATGTTTTGTTGAGGGTTCTAGTATAAACCCTATTGTTGTTGTTGGGCATATTGGTGAGCTTGTTGCTATTGTTGGGCTTGTTACTGTTGTTGAGCTATTAGGGATACTTGTTGTGCTAATAAGGCTACTTGATGTTGTTGCTACTATTGTTGGGCTACTAAGGTTGCTTGTTGTTGTTTATGTTGTTGTTGTTCTATTAGGGTTGCTCGTTATATTTGTTGTGCTGCTAGGGCTGCTTGTTGTGTTTTCTGTTGTTGTTGTATGACTAAGGCTGCTTGCTATTGTTGTTGTGTGACTAAGGCTACTTGTTGTTGTTGTTTCTATTGGATTGTTTGTTGATAATTTTGTTGGGTTTGTTGTAAAGCTAGGGCATGTGCTTGCAATGTAAGATCAATCAGTGGTTGGGATATCTGTGATGGGTTTTGGGTGTTGATGTTTTGTGCGAGTTGTGTATTGTTGACAAGAGGTTGGGGGTTTTCTTGGTTTAACATTCCTTGCAAGATAGTTGATTGAGATGGAGGAATGTAAGTTTGAGGTCCCATTTGATTTTACGTGACTTGGGGGACAAATGGTAAAGATGATGACCATGTTGTTAAGTATGGTGATGTTAAGGGCACATTAGGACCTTGAGTCTATTGATTGAAAGGATTCCCTTGACCGATGTTTTGGTGATTCCCTTGTGTTTGAGATGCGACCATAGTATTCCCTTGGTTAACGAGATTTGTGATCAAGGGATTTTTTTAATGTGGGTTGATGATGGATGGAATATATGTGTTTTGGGAAACCACTAGGTTTGATGTATCAATGAGGGGATTGGATGAAGATGTTCCCTGTTGCATTAAAGGCTGATTTTGCATGAGGGTATTCTCTTTCCCTTTTGGGTCTACTTGTGGTACTTGGTCCACACTACATGGCATGATATTGGGCACACTTGCGGTACTCATGGGTATGGATGAAGATGGGTGTCCTTGATATATTGAAGTTGTCATGGAGTGTAAGTGGTTTATGTTGATGTAGAGAATTCTCAGGAACATGGGAAATGCCAAATATTGGTGTTCAAGTGGTAGTTTGAGGAGGATTGGTATCGAGGGTGCCCACAAGTGTGCTGCTTTCAAATGGAAGAGTATGGCCAAAGTCCTTAGCAAGACTAGATGCAATACTAGGTGTTGGTGTTTGATTGAGCCCTAGTGATGGAGTCATTTGAATAGTGGATGAAGTCAAGCCTTGTGTTAATGATTGTGCAACAAAAGATGGGGAATTTGGAACTATGTTTTCTAAGGCTTGATGCTCCATAATTTCTTCTCTATTAAGTCCAAATGGATTGTTCGTAATATATTTTATCTCAAATGGTCTTGATGGAGACGAGGGTTGTTGTGATGGGGTAACATGACTTCTCAAATCAAATTCTAGAGGATTGGGATCACTTGAGGTAAATGTGACTTTGGTTTTCTCCATGATTATCTTGTGTTGTGATCTTGTTTTTACCATAAATTTTGGGCCACCTCTGGGAGAGTTGTGTTAAGATTTTTAATGTTTAAACTCTCTAGTTGATTCAAATCTAGGTAAAAGTGATGTAGGAGCATCCTAGGTTGTGAGAGCAATCTTGCATCAAGCGAAATGATGAATTTTAATTTTTAATTTTTAATTTTGTTAAGGTTTGGTAATTATTTATTCGGAGAAATAACTTACAATATTTTTCCAATTAATATATAAAATAAATTGGTCTTTATTAATGTTGCAATTTTTGGTGTTGGAGATTATTAAGGAGGCAGTTTTGAAACTTGAAATTTAAAAAATAATTTATTGGGTGTGAGATTTGGGAGTTACAAATTTTCATAACTCATAAAGCATTTTTCAAAATGCTAAAAATAAAAAAAATGGATTCCCAAGATTGATTTATCTACTTTTTGCTATTCCGGGTCATGTTGAGTGGAGTGGGAGTCCGAGTTGTCAACCAATTTTGGAAATTTCATGAAAGTGGGTAGAAAGATGTCTTTTAACATTTTTAATATGTTCATTTAATATATTTTATTAGGATTTTTACTAGGTTGGGTCGTGAAGAATGAAGAGTTATAGGAGAACTAAAGTTGAATGCAATATTTAAGTCTTAGCTGGTCAAATTCACAGGTTGCTTTTCCAGATTATTGGAGAAGTCTCTCCAGGGGTGTAGAAATTTATTCTTATGCAAATTGGAGTCATGCTTCTATAGGTCTTGGGAGGTGTTAGAGTATAAAATGGATTATTATATCCATGATTGAAGATTAGAAAAGTTTGTTGTGGAAGAAGGCAGATTGAAGAGTCAATTTCACAATGCAGGTGAAGGTTGGGATCTCCAAATGAGGTGAAATTTCAGATTGTTGAAGGTTGTTGTTGAAGCACATGTTGCAGGTTTAATGGTGTTATATCATATTTCTAGAGGTTTATTGTAAAGCCAACAAGCTTATTCACTTGTAATAAACATATGTATTGCAGATTTTATGAGAAAACAATGTATTTCTTCTCATTGTGAGATACAGATATAGATTTTTTTCCTATGCACGTAATTGCATGTCTTATTTGAGTTTATTTATGGTTTCTTGATCATATTACACCAATTCGGTTGTGTTTGTATCATTTTATTTAAGTTTCTACTTGTTGTAATAACACAATGTTATGCAAATAGTGAATTTTTGGGGTTTGAACACATTTCCTTTGAAATTTGATTTTCATTTTAGTTCGGTTGAAGGGAGAATATCCATTATTTGAGAAGGTGTTTTTGAATTTTTTTGAGTGTTTTTTTCCTATTGCATCAGTGGTATCAAAACAAGAGTTCCTGAGTGTACAGGCAGAGCAACGAATGTGAGACAGTTTGCACTAGGACCTGAGAGGTTGGTGTTTGTGATTTCTTTCTTGCAGACGCATGTGCAAGTTGCAAGAGGAACTACTTATAGGATTGGAGGATTTGAGGTTCTTGTGGTTGTGAACAGATTACTGAGTGTGAGGCAGTTTGCAACAAAACTTGAAAGTGTTGAAGATTTGTAAACAAATTGTCGAATGTGAGGCAGTTTACATATGTAAAACCCGAGGGTTTGAAGATTTGTGTTGTTAAGGCTTTGAGAGTGTGTGGAAATTGTTTGAAGAAATGCTTAAGAAGAAAGGAATAAATTTTTGCATAGTTGTGTATGCAAGAGAACAAGAAGGAAAAAATATGGCAAAAGTATACTTTGAGGATAACATGAAGGGAAAGAGAAAAGGTAAAGTTGTAGAGGTTGAGGGAAAAAAAGAGGAAATTGTAGTAGTGAAAGGAACTAAGGTACATTTCATTTTTTCTGAATTTTATTATAAAGATGGATTTGAGGATAATGATGTTGTATTAGAAGAGAATATTGATTCATATTTTATTAAATTTGAGAATGATGATGATTTTCATATTGTGAATGAGTTAGTTCAGAAGTATTTTGTTAGTGATGTATGGTATGCAGAGAAAGCTTTGTATGATGTTACAAAGTTAAGTGTAGGTTCATTTTGGTGGAGGTGGATGAACTATGGTGGGTTGAATCCCACAAGATTAGAGGAGAGTGAGATTTACATTGGGAGGAGGTGGTCGGTCTATGGTGGAATTGATTCCATATTCAGGAGGTTGAGTGCAAAGAAGAGTTGTTGAAGGAGGATGATGCTTATTCCGGATAGGTGACAGAAGAGAAGGAAGAAGAAAAAATCAGAGGTATATATTTTAGCAATGGAGTTGTTGCAGATTGTTGCAATCTAAAAGGGTGGTACTACCACTCAACTCCATTTTGTGAATCTAGATTCACAAAATTTTCCTACCTTAGGTGTCTGACGCAGGAGCATCCTGGGTTGTGAGAGCAATCTTACATCAACCAAAAGGATGAATTTTAATTTTTAATTTTGTTAAGGTTTGGTAATTATTTATTTGGAGAAATAACTTGCAATATTTGGCCAATTAATATATTAAATAAATTGGTCATTATTAATGTTGCAATTTTTGGTGTTGGAGATTATTAAGGAGGCAATTTTGAAACTTGAAATTTAAAAAATACTTTATTGGGTGTGAGATTTGGGAGTTACAACTTTCCAGAACTCATAAAGCATTTTTTCTAAATGCTAAAAATAAAAAAATGGATGCCCAAGATTGATTTATCTACTTTTTGCTATTTTGGGTCCTGTTGAGTGGAGTGGGAGTCTGAGTTGTCAACCAATTTTGGAAATTTCATGAAAGTGGGTAGAAAGATGCCTTTTAACATTTTTAATATGTTCATTTATTGTATTTTATCAATATTTTTACCAGGTTCGGTCGTGAAGAATGAGGAGTTAGAGGAGAAGTAAAATTGAATGCAATATTTAAGTCTTAGCTCGTCAAATTCACAGGTTGCTTTTCCAAATTTTTGGAGAAGTCTCTCCTAGGGTGTATCAATTTCTTCTTGTGCAGATTGGAGTCATGTTTGTGCAGGTTTTGGGAGGTGTTGTAGCAGAAAATGGATTATTATATCTATGATTGAAGATTAACAAAGTTGGTTGTGGAAGAAGGTAGATTGAAGAGTCAATTTCACAGTGCAGGTGAAGGTTGGGAGCTCCAAATGAGGTGAAATTTCAAATTGTTGTAGGAAGGTTGTTGTTGAAGCACATGTTGCAGGTTTAATGGTGTTATATCAAATTTCTAGATTTTTATCGTAAAGCCAACAGGCTTATGCACTTGTAATAAACACATGTATTGCAAATTTTATGAGAAAACAGTGTATTTCTTCTCACTGTGAGACACAAATATGAAGTTTTTTCTTATGCATGTAATTGCATGTCTTATTTGAGTTTATTTATGGTTTCTTGATCATATTACACCAGTTGGGTTGTGTTTGGATCATTTTATTTAAGTTTCTACTTGTTATTGTAATAACACAATGTTATGCAAACAATGAATTTTTGGGGTTTGAACACTTTCCTTTGAAATATGATTTTCATTTTAGTTTGGTCGAAGGGAGAATATCCATTATTTGAGAAGGTGTTTTTGAATTCTTTTGAGTGTGTGTTTCCATCTTGCATCAAAAAGGGACGCTCTAAGTCTTTTTGGAGCAATGATGGTAGTGGGAGATGAAAAGATGAATGATATGGGGAGTGATTTTTGCAAATGTTTTGGGACAACACTTTTGACTGAGGTTTGATGTCTTTATGTTTAGATAAAGGATGTTTATGAACTTGTGAATATTTAGGGTAGACTTGTGACCTTCAAGATAAACAAGTTCAAAGATGATAACTAACTTAACCAAATGCATGGAAAAGATTCATTTCACATAAAATGTAACTAAGTTAGGATTTGGGTTGATAGATGTCTAAGCCCAAAAGTGTTGGTATATTCAATTTTTTTGCAAAGTTTGGTGAAGTGAAATTTGGATTTTGATGAAGGGGTGGATGAAATGTTTGACCCAATGTTGACTTAGAGTGAACCTTTATTTTCAAAGATCAAGGTAGTGAGAAACATGCTAGACCTCTAAAGTTTTCAAATCCTATGACCAATGTTTGACTTAAATGAGGGGTTCATATTGAGCATAAATGTTTGGATTATTCTGCGAAATAAGTCTATAAAACCTTATTGCCAATTTGTTCCTGTTGTGGTACTATTTTAGGATACGTCTTCTAATCTACTTTGAACTATGATGTCTAAGTTTGAAATAGCGGCATGTAGACCTTCTCTTGGGGATTTTGATTTTGCATGAGATCATTTAGAGAAGTTCAAGATCATGGGAAAGACCAACATTTTGAATTTCAAAAAAGGCATACAATTTTTGGATTATTCCTTGAAGCACGTATATAAAATTTCCTTGTTAATCTAGTCCTATTTTGATAATGTGCCTCAAGGTGTTGTTTGATATATTTTTTTCTATGATGCCTAAGTTTGAAGTGATGAAATGTAGAACTTCTCTTGGGGATTTTGATTTTGCGTGATATCATTTTAAAATGTTCAAGTTTATGGAAGAAAAGAGGATATTTGTTGCCACGTGGGTGGTGGTAATATGGGCCTTTCAGCCACAATATTAGCTTGTTCCTCTTCTTCATCTATGATGTATGTTGTGTTTCTCCACTGGGTTGGCATTTCCTTTGTTTCAAAAGTGAAGCTTCTCAAACTACTAATTATATCGGTTTGTTCTCCTTCAATGAGTTCAAAACTTGGTTGAATGATAGTGGGTTTAAGGTCGGGTTGTTCAATCAGAGCAATCAGACACCAAATGGTTATGTGGGGTTCAATTTGTCAATTTATCTTGTTTAAATGAGTTTCTTTTACAAACACTTTTCTTGATTAAGTTCAAACTAAATGTCTATGTCAAAAACATCATAAATTTCACAAGGTCCATTTTGTGAAAATCATGAGGTTGAAGCCATAGTTGCCTATGTTAACTTTGGGAAGTATGGATTGAGATATAAACCAAAATATTTAGAAGTCTCTAAGAATAAATTCTTAGGAAAATCATCAATATCAAATTTTTGTCAAAGGGTATCCATACTTAGACCAAAGGGTTATAAATTTTGAGGAAGATTGTGAATGTTTGTTTGCAATTTTTGGAACCAAGCAAAGTATTAAACTGAATCACAATCATTTACCACCCTAGGTTCAAAAGATACTACTTGCTAAATCCCCACTTGGATTTCTCCAAACACTAAGACAATGCGAACAGTTAGAGATTTGGTGACACTGGCTCCCCCTTACATAGCACGTATTTCTCAGGTACACCAAATCTCAAATCCTTAAGATCCGTAGATCCGAAGGATATTTCAATTTCTCCAATGAATAGTAAAATGTGGGGCAGCTTTGGAACGACCATTCCTACACTAGCAAGCATAAAGGTTTTTTGGCTTCTAAACAATTGGTTCTTAGTAAGGACTTTCGTTCAAAGTGGCCATACATGCGACAAGATTAGCTCAAGATTATTTCAATCAAGAGGCCTCCTAGTACCTTCCTAAGAAAGGATTTTGACGTGTCACGTGGACACTAGGGGTGGCACTTGTCGGTATGACACATCCACACCTATTGCTTATGAATTTCGTCACAAACATATTTTTTATATGGCGGTTCGAAGGAGCTTGGCTTTAGCTCGTTACCATTTGGGTCATTCCCACCTTTCAAAGCGAGGTGGCAGGACCTCTAAAGGTATACAAAAGAAATGAAGTATGTTTTTTATCTCTTAGATTGCACAAAGCACAAGGAGAGAGCATACACAACGCCTTTTCCTCACACTAGCATGGGGTTCATTTTAAATCCAAATCGAAATAAGTGGGTGTTTATACAAAATTTCAAAAGAATGCTTTTGATTCTCAAGATCACTGAGTGGCGCGAGAGAAGAGCATACACATTCAATGATGAAAATGCAAACCACAAGACATGACAAACACTTGTTAATTTTAACCCTCAAAGCAAAAGTAAGTTCATTTTAAGCACCAAACTAAGTGTGAATTTGCCTTATTCAATTTTAATCCAACAAGTAAAATGATATAAGGGTTCAATTTTAACCAATTTGAACGTTCATTTTAAAACCTAATTGAAAGCTAGTGTGGTCCTAAAGCATGAAATAAAAAGCATCATAAATGAGTTATAATTGCTACAAAAGTGTTGAAACACTTGTTACAATTATAAGATTTAAAGACAAAAATGCTTATTCACTTCAAATTTTATCATCCAACTTGCAAAACCTAGTTAGCCTAAGAAAGCAAGGAGTCAGTGATGTGTTGAAAAGCAAATAAAATCATAAATTTAAAGCACATGCTAAAAATTACTCACTATTTTTTCTTACCAGTAAAAAGCGTTGTTAACGATAGTGTCACTATAATTCAAATGAGCATCACTTTGGTGAAAAATAGTGTCACTCTACAGAAAGACAAAGATGACGATAGTCTCGCTATTTGGTGTCATCATTGTTTTTAAATTCTCAATACTTCTAAAAAGTATTAGCATTTCAATTTATTTTAATCAACGCTAGTGATTTAATTAGGCATCACTATATCTAACGGAAATAGCATCGCAATAGGGTGACACCTAACAAAGGTGTCGCTGAAATCTCCAAGAGCGTCATTGTACTTGCAAAAAACCAAAATATAGACTTCGAGAGAAAAAATTGATAAATTTGATCAATACTACCCTCCTAGTGCCAAAATGTGACCGATACATTAGTATGGGTTGAATACACTTGATCCATGAGGATACGAAGCTTAATCATGCCACTAAACGTCAATCCCAATAAGATCATTCAACAAAACTAAACTAGGAATCCAATAAAACTTAGCATATTAAACTATGAAAACTTTAGCAATACCTATTCTAATCCATTGAAACTTATCCTATTGGGGGAGTGGTGTCGCATTGATGTGGAATGACGACCATTTCTCAATCCCATGGATAAATGAGTTTGTTCTGATCGATTCTATTGAAGAGAATCGTTGAAACCAATGATAGATGTGTGATGAAACATGATTTAAAGCTAAATGAACATGATGCAACCTATTTTAACATGACTTATGCTAAGATGATCAAGATGTGAATGCAAAGCTAATCTAAATAGAATTTAAGCTAAAAAGATTGAAACCCTAATTAACAAATAAGCTAAATGTATGCATCTATGTTATCATGGAAGCCATTAATAAAAGCTAAGCTAATATGATGAAATTAAAATAAGCTAAAATTATGCTAAATGTGAGTGCAAGTGAGAGTGATTTTAACAACATAATTTTGATGTTAAAAGATGGATTCATTTGTCTCCAAATAGCGACCTATTTATATGACAAATGAGAAATGAAGGGTTGAGATAAAAAAGGTTAATTAATGGTCAAGGATGGAGGAAGTTGGAGGCGTGGATCATGGATTCTCATCAATGATGAGATTTAATCAAGGGTTCACTTTTGTCCAAACAAACACACTTTCAAAAGCTCTTTCAAAAGTTTGTTGAGAGTTTGTTTCAAAAAGGAATATTCCCCTTTTTCAAATGAGTGAAGAGAATATTCTTTGGAATATTTTCATGGGTGAGGAAAATAGACATTTAGCAACTTAAAACAAAGTTTTAATGTGCAAAAAAAGGGGAAGGAATATTCCATTTGGAGGAATGTGCAAAGGAGGGATATTCCCGTGGAATATTCCTTTGCAAGTGGGGAGGAAATTAGATTTATTAGTAATTGATAATTAAAACAATGTTAATTACGCCATTTTAGAAGAATTAGATGATATTCATTAAATAAAGTGATTTAATGAATGGGGAAAGTGAAATGATATTTAATTAAATAATTTAAGGTTATTTAATTAAATAAGAATATTTAGGGATTTAAATTAAATAATTTGATGTATTTAATTTAATAAGACGAAATGTTAGCATGGAAGGGGATGAATTAACCTGATTAAATTGATTAGGTTAATAGACACATGACATAATTAATTAAATAGTTAGGCTAATTTAATCAATTAAGCGAAAAGAGGATGGGTTTTAGGAGGAAATAATGCTAGTATACCTGATTCGAGTGCATGATATCATTCAGGACATTTTTAAATTTCTACGAATAGGTTTGATACTAGGAGCTTGATTGTGGTTTATGGGTTGCATATGTTGGTATGAGTTTATTGATTTTGTTCATAC
The DNA here is from genome assembly GCA_007258455.2 of Sequoia sempervirens. Taxonomy (NCBI): domain Eukaryota; kingdom Viridiplantae; phylum Streptophyta; class Pinopsida; order Cupressales; family Cupressaceae; genus Sequoia; species Sequoia sempervirens. The sequence goes on from VDFB02000008.1 coordinate 289,155,117, forward strand.
CTAAGAGGTATAGATGGTTGGATGTATTAGCATGTGTTGTGGATGCTATTCCTAATCATGTGGGTTTTTTTTACCTTTGACAACTTGCAGCCTTTGTTATCACTTGGATTTAATGCTTGTGCTCTTTGGATTGGTGCATCTTCACCTTGGCATGTTCCTTTTATTCCATAGGTACCATGTTGGAGGATGAGATGAGTTCTTTCCTGATATAGTGGTCACTTTGGTTTTATGGTAGGTATCTTAATGGAGCACGAGAGCATGCTGAAGATTCATGTGGTTTAATATATTGCTATGATGATGTATTTAGTTGGTTGGCCTTTATGCAATGTATACAACAAGTGGGTGAATGTAAGGATTTGGTGTTGTACACCATTGCATAAATTGATTTATTATAATGTTGTAATTAAATAATTATATAGTTGTGGTAAACCTAGGAGGTGTGTTTAGCCACATTAGATAATTATTTGGGACCACTTGTAAAGTTGTATTGTAACATTGATTGATTATTTAATGTGTGGGAGATATAGGATAATAATTTAATATTTAGGGAAAGTATTTAATAAAGTAAAAACTTAGTACCCAATATTAAATGAGGGGTCAATGGTTTTGTGGCACATGGTTTTATCTTACCACTTGGTTGTATTTGTGTGAATTTTAATCTATAAAAATAAACACATGTTTAGTGGTTAAGGTTGGTTGGGTGAGTGGGTTGTCATTATTCAGTCTTTTTGAGGAGCACATATGTGAAGTATGGCATGGGATGTGTGGATTCATGCTTGGAAACATGGAGTATGCATTGGAGAGGGTTGATGCTTTAGAAGTATTCATGGTAACTATGTAAGGGCATGTATTGTTTTATTATTGAATAATAGATGGAGTATGGATGCTTTTAGAGGTTGGGTTTTTCCTTTTTGAGGATTTTTCCAAGGTGTATCTTGTGTTATCTTGTGGCTTATCTATTTGATCTATGCATTATGGTTATTTTGTGAACTTGTATGCATGTTTTTCTCTCATGGGGCTATGTAGGAAACAAATTAAATGAACTAGGCATTGATGCATTATTTCCTAACAATAAACACCCCTAAAAAAGGTGCATGCTCAAGCACCAAATTGATTTGAGAAAATTAGATATAGTCTTGCTTCAAGAAGCAAATTTTTCAGAGGAAGAAGCTAATAAATTTATAGGAAAATGGAAGAAATGGCATGGTTCCTTTGTCCCTACCATGGAGGCATTGAGAGGATTGGGAATCCTTTGGGATCCTTATAAGGTGGTAGTGGAAGCAATCCAAGAGTCTAAAGAATGACAACTTCACAAGGTCAGATTTCTATCAAAAAATGTCTCCTTTTACCTAATCAATATCTATGGTCCGGTTGGGATAGTACAAAGGAAATAAGTATGGAACCAACTATCCACAGTCTTCTAGCAACTACAAAATGAGATCTTCTTAATAGGAGGGGATTTCAATGCAATCCTCTGGTAGGAAGAAAAAATAGGAGGCATATCAAGAAGTGGCCAAGCTCTAAGCGAAGTTTAGGATTTTGTCTAAGACAATTCCTTAATGGACCTAAAGACAAGGAATGGAACATTCATAGGGTCAAATAGAAATGGAGATAACTTTTTTGTGGTAGAAACATTATATAGATTCCTATTTGGAGGTGATTGGGTGAAGACTAACCTAAATGGAAAAGCAAAAATTCTTGCCTTTAGTGGTTTCGATCACTCCTCAGTACAACTCAATTTTGCACTAGATTATAAGCCTATGTGGTGCCCTTTCAATTTGAAAAAATATGGATCAAGGACAAGGATTTAGAGAAAAATTGATGGAATGGTGGGAAAAGGGTTCCTACATCAAAGGATCCAAATCATATATTATTCAAAACTTCTTACATAAAGGGAATGTTGAAGGATTGGAATAAACATAATTTCAAGAACATTTTTGAGGAAAAAGAAGCCTTTGAGGCTGAACTAGCACAACTATATGAGACTGTAGTTAGGGAAGGAATATTCCAAAAACACATACATGAAAGAAAAATACTCAGATATTTTACAGAGGGAGGAAATATTTTGGCGAAAAAAATCCAAGGAAAATTGGCTAAAATAAGGTGACGGGAATACATAATACTTTCACTCCATCACAAAGGTGAAGTGAACCATAAATAGGATTGCAATAATTAACAATGAAAATAGAACAAAGTGTGAATCATGGGAGGATATTGGAGGAGAAGTAGTCATATACTTCAATAATATACTCAACTCCAACATCGAGGTGGATGGGGCTGCCCAAGAGGAAGTTTTGAGTTTGATCCCAAGCATCATTATAGAGTATCAAAACAAGGAATTGTGTGAACCATTGACTGAGGAAGAAGGAAATCAACTTTCCAATTAGATGGTGATAAAGCCTTGGGCTTGAACGATTTCCTTACCTGTTTCTTTCAACATTTTTGGCATATCTACGGTAGTGAGATCCACCAAGAAATTAAGGATGCAAGGAAAAGAATTATAATGCTAAAATATTGGATGACTCTCATCCCCAAGAAACAAGTAACAAATATGGAGGAATTTTGACCAATCTCTCTATGCAATGTCATATACAAGATAGCAGTGAAAACCATAGCCAATAGAATGAAAAAAACCAAAAATCATATTAGAGGAGCAGAGTGGTTTCACCCTAGGAAGATCCATCGTTGAAGGTATAATAATTGCACATGAAGCTATCCACTCCACTAGAAATAGCAAGACAAAAAGAATGATAGTGAAATTGGATATTTAGAAAGCCTACAACTAGGTGAATAGAGGATTCCTCATCAAGGTACTGCAAAAGTCGGGATTCAAGAGGGAGTGGTGCAATTAGATTCGAAGTTGTATAATCTCCCCCAAATTCTGTGTTGGTTAACAAAAGCCCCTTCAAATTATTTTCTTCATCCAATGGGCTAAGGCAAGGCAACCCATTGTCTCCATTTCTATTCATAATGATGGTTGAGGTGTTGAGCTACCTCATCCATAAGGCAAGGATTAGTGTAGATTGGAAGGGTTTAAGAGTGACACCAAAAGAGGAGCCAATTATGCATCAAAAATTCATGGATGACATGTGTCAAGGAGGAGGCAAGGTCAATAAAGAACACCATGGAGAAGTATTGTCAGACTTAGAAAAAGTGTCAAGAATTTACCATTAACATGCAAAAAGAGTTTGAAATGTCTATGCTTGGTGAGTTGTCTTTCTTTCTTAGTTTGCAAATTTTACAATTAGATAAAAGCATATTTATTTTGCAAATCAAGTACATTAAGGAGATGTTGAAGAAATTCAGGATTGAGAACTACAATCCTATGAGTATCCCCATGGTTACAGGATGCAAGTTAAGCAAGGATGATGAATCTTTTGAAGCTAATAAAACTTTGTACATATCTATGATTGGAAGTTTATTGTATGTAACAGTTACACAACCTGATATTATGCAAGCAGTTGGGTATGTGGCTCGATTTCAGGTTGCACCAAAGGACACACATGTGAATGCAATAAAAAGGATATTCAAATATCTAAAGGGCACTATGGATTTTGGATTGTGGTATCCAAAAGGTGAAAATTTCACCCTCACGACATACACAAATGCAAATTGGGCCAACAACATTGATGATAGAAAAATCTTGAGTGGAGGTGAATTGTTTCTAGGATATTATCTTGTTTCTTGGTTGAGTAAGAAACTAGTGTCTATTTCTTTGTCTATAGATGAAGCATAATACATCGCAACATTTTTTTGTTGCACACAGGTTTTATGGATGATATAGACTTTGAAGGACATCAAGGCAGAGTATGAGCATCCCATCTCTATTTTTTGTAACAATACGAGTGTGATTAACATTTCCAAGAATCCAATCATACATTCTAGGACAAAGCACATTCCAATTATCATTTTTTAAGAGAGCAAGTTGTTGATCAAAAGGTAAAGTTGGAGTATGTATCCACTAAAGAACATATTGCAGATATCTTAACCAACCCACTTCCAAAGGAAACCTTTGAGTACCTGAGGAAGAAGTTGGGAGTGATATCACTCTCCTCCAATCATTGAGAAGTCTAGTTTCAAAGAGAGTTGGTTATTGTCATATCATTTAGCTTTGTGAAAAAGAAGTTTCAAAACAATTGATAATTGCTTTGCCATTGATATCAAAGGGGGGAGAATTGAAGATAGAGGGGGCAGTGAGCAGTGAGACAAAGGGAGTAGTTTAGAAAGTTTGAAGTTGCCATCAATGATAAAGGGGGAGATTGTTAGAATATTGTCATTGATCTCAAAAGAAACATGCAACGATATAGCATGCAACAGTATAAAAAGGACATGCAAAGATATATTTCCCATCGCAACACCACTTATGGATAATTGCATGAAACCCACTTATGGTTAGTTGCATGAAACATGGAGTTAAGTCAAGCATGCAGTGGAGTCAAGTCCAGCATGCAAAAAAAAAACGTCAAACATGCAAAAAAACAATGCCAACTAAAAAAGATAACATGCAAAAAGAAAACCATGATGAGTGCTAGATTAAAAAAGTGCATGCTAGATTAAAAAAAAAGCGCCTTATGTTTATATAAAAGTAGATTGATGCTATATTTTTGTGGAGCAAAAAAGGGAAGGGATATGGTATAAATTTGCATTTAATAGTCATGTTTCTTTTTGAGTGAGAAGTTAGACAAAAATATCAATTGTGTGAGGCAATTTTCATGGTAGATTCATAAGAGAAAATAATCAAATTTGAAAGGAACTAATATAAAGTTTTTGAAAGGTGTAAGGGGTAGAATTGGACAAGAAGATAAGTGCAAAGATATAATTCAATTTTTGAAGAAGCTCATTTAAAGAAGGGATTTGTTGTTATTCATCTTTCATTAAAAAGATATTATACCTGTCAGTGTGTAAGGTTGGTGCCTATCATTTTTTTGATGTTCTGGGTTGGTGCTCACTTTTGTAATCGAAGATTGGTGTCTTCTGTAAATTGATACCTACTTATTAATAAAAGCAAATATTTTATCTCGACATGTGCTAGTCAATAGCTAACACTTTTTATTTTTGAAGGCATCTTGATTACATAATTGAAGGGGAGCAATTAGATTAGTGAATAATACATCACTGTGATAAAAGAAAGGACAGCTTGGTATGGTGATGCATCATGGCAATATATGGGCCATGGAAAGTCTTGTTAGCTTGCTGTAAGGACATGATTGCGAGTTGTAAGCTCAATTAGATGCCTAGTTCAAATCGCATACTCTACCATAAACAATACAAACAATATTTTTTAAAAATTACTTGAAAAGCACTAAAATAGAAAACCGTAACTTTAAACTTTTATCAATTGATTAATTATTGTTTTATTTGTTTGAAAAATATATTTAAACTAACTCAAAGTAAAAACTCTAGAATCAAGTCCTTTCAGTAATTTTTCCCTAAATATTATACTTTATCTTGGAGGCAAAGTTTATGGCCTCATCTAGTTTAGCCAGTTGTAATCAAGATTTAACAAACAATTGAACTTCAACTTTTTCTGCCCAATATGGCGTTGGCATCACCCCATAATGTGCTACAATTTTTACAGCTGGCATTTCAACTGTTCTGGATCAAAATTTTCCTAGGCCAAGGGTAAGGTGTTATGGAGGGGCTTCCTAAAAATTTTCAGTGGGTGCTGCTCAGATTTTTTAGGAATATTTTAAAGCTGGTGGTCTCATGATTTTAATAGTGCAATTCAGCTTAAAATTTTAAGCTCCAAAATTTAAGGAATGAACTGGAGTGCTTTGATAAAGATTAATTAATAAATAAAAACTGTCTCATTTTTATTTTTTTGATAGGGATTTAAAATTTTAGACGATAGACAAGTGGCAGAAAAAATTCCTGTAGGTGCAATTTCTAGCCCCACCTCAATTTCACCAGCTGAAATCTGCAGTCCTAAAAGATAAGGGCTGTTATTTTCCAGGAAAAGATTTCAATTAAGCTCGTAGCATAATTAATTTTTCCCCATGAGACCTCCAGCACCATGAAAATAAATGCCCAAGCCCCCCATGGGACCATACTGTATGTACCCTCTGGAATCAGTCCCCATTACCGGTGTTACTAACGATAATTTTTTCTGTATTGCTTGATTTTTTTTCCTTAGTTCAACTGTTACTTTCAAGTATGTATACAAGCCAGAAATTATAAAAGAAAATAGTTCAAGAAATTAAAAAGGGCCAAGACTGTCCGACAGTAATTGAAATGGAATCCTAGCAATCTTCAAATGTATGCGTAAAACTGTACTTGAAATATCCTAAAAACCAGTCTTTCTTTTGCAGAAAAAAAGAAAGAATACGGTAGCTGTCTTATGGAGGGGGCTTCCTAAAATATTTCAGCAGTTGGTGTTGAGAATTTTTAAGATCTTTCACAAGGAGGTGGTCTCATGGATTTTGTAGCAGTGGACAAGCTTAAAACTTTAAGTTCTGAAATTTTTTGATGCTGATGGCATGATGATTTTTTTTACCAACAGTGAATGCTAATCCTCCAAAAATTATCCCTGAATATATTGGCAGGAAATTAACATGTGGCAGCAACTCACCTAAATGTGTAGGGAAACTTTTAGGCCTACCCGGAGACACTTAGTCAAAATCTAAAATCAAAAAAATAGGGGATCCAATTTTCCTGGAGTCGATTCTTATTTAACCTTCTGCAAAATTCATTTTGTTAGACCCACTGCTCCACAAAAATAATTCCTGAAACAGGCTCAATGGGACCATTTAAACAAGAAAATAGCAGGTCTGAAAGCTTTAGAGCCAAACCGAATAAATTTTTTTTTTATCGCAATATACATTGCTGATATTGCCGTTATCAGACAAAAGCTCAAAGAAAGTATTGCTCAATGCAATTTTTAAAAAATCACAATATTTTGTGGCAATCACTGTTAACAGGTCTGTCAGATAGCACTATAACTAGGATTTCTCACCGTCATGGATGGCGATGTGTTGGTTACCTGATATGAATAAACCAAACAATTTCTGTGCCAAGCCTGGTAGTGCAAATACACTTGTAATTAAAGCCTGACCAACCAAAGGTTGCCTGCAATAACATACTTGTGATTAACCAAAAAAGGGCTTTTAGGCACACGCGGTCTCTAATGGTAGCCTTAGATAAAAAGTATTCTTGGAAATTACGAGAAATGAGAAATGAGAAAACAATGCCTACATCTCATATGTTGGATATAAGATGTCTCTAATATAAAAAAACAAATTACTTTCCATTGCTAATACAGAAATGCAAAAAAAAGTTTTTGAACCAAACTAAAGGTAAAGATGGCATTTTATTGTCACTATCAATTGGGTCATCAATTGCAGAAACCCACAAAAGGATTGTTTCCTACCATTCATCTTATATATTGTTCAACAGATTGTGTACCAGGGTTCAAACATGTATATACTTCTGGGAGTAAACATTACCTAACAGTGCATATAGTTCCACAGATACACAGATTCAACTGAAACTTTCTTTACATTCAATACTAAAGATCAGTTCCAAAAGATATTCCCTGAGCGCTTCAGACTTGTTCCTGATATCAAACTATGGAACCCTATAATAGTATGCCATAGATAAGTATTTTAAATATGCGCTCACCTAATAATGGAAACTTGGTGGCCAAAGCAGTTGAGCATATCTTGTAAGAAATGGTAATTACTAATTAGCACATCTAAATCTTTACAACCTTATGACTGAGTAACCATAACCACAAAGAGTGGCCTGCTATCAAATTAGAATCTGCCAAACTTGAAGTTAATGGATCCCCTTAAATCATATTCACAAAATTTCTTATAAACTAAGATCCATTTTGCATCTTAAAAGATTCATCCGTAAGTTATAACCATTTGACCATTGTCTGAGATCAATCACTGAAGCTTGGGGACGTTAAACCTGCTAATACAAATACATCAACACAAACTGCTCACAAAAGGATACTACCTACAGCATTTCAAACATTTTCCTAATATCAAAGTTTCAAATCATGAAACCCTAAAATAGTGTGCCAAATATAAGGATCTAAATATGCACTCCCCTACCAATGGAAATTGGAAACTTGTTAGCCAAAGCACTTGTGCATAATTTTGTGAAAAATGGTAATTAGCACACCTAAATCTTTAAAATCTTATATTGTGCAATCATAACCACAGAATAATCCTGCTATCAAATTAGAATCTGCCAAATCTATACAAGAAGTTAATGGACCCCCTTAAACATCACATTCACAAAATTTCTTAAAAGCTAAGGCCCATTACACATCTTACAAAATTCACCCATAATCATTTCTGACCATTGTCTGAGATCAATCCCTAAAGCTTAGGATCGTTAAACCTTGCTAATACAAATATGGCAAATACACTCAGCTCCTAATGTACTAAATGGTTCAAACCCACACAAAATATCCAATAAAAAGCATCCATAGCCTATCTGATTATGCCAAATTCCTCAACTGAGCCACATAAATGACAGAAACCATCATAAGATTTGCATTTTGTGACATTCATCTGCCACATAGTAGCACATACCTAAAATGAAAATAGGGGCAAGCAAGGCAAATGTCTTTCTATGAAGAAAACCAAATCATCTCATAGGCCAGCCATGAATCCTTGTCAGAAATAATGAGGACAACCCTGAACCCTAAAAACATGTACCCTACCAATAAAGCCAAAACTGCTTGCTAACACAAAGCATTATTCCAAATTTATCCAAAAAGGAAATTAAACTTAAGTACACAAATACACAACATTTTCTAAAATCTAATATCATTTTGCATTTTGCAATATTCATCCACACTCCTCAACTACACAAAAGCAAAAACAAACAACCACATATCTAAGTTGAAAATGAGAGCCGGGATCCATCTGACATTAAACCCATTTCACAAAACAAAACTGCATCTGGCATAAACCCGTCTGATTATGTCAAATGATCCAAAATTCGACTTGGTCACATATGACAAAAATCCAATATAAGATATGCATCTTGTAATATTCATCCACATTCCTAGCATACAGAAAGGAAAAATTAGCTACACACCTAAAATGAAAATAAGGGCAAGAGATCTATGTGACACTGAATCCACTTCATTGTGAACTGCACTCGAGTTTAGTTAAAGAATAATATAAACTTATAAAGTCACCAAATACAAAGGTAAATGTCCTGTGCAGACAACTAAATAATCTCATATGCTTGCTGTGAATCTCCTTGTCAGAAATAATGAGGAGGAGGTCAATCTCTGAAACTCTTAAAACATGTACTTTTACCAACAAAGCAAAAACCTACTAACACAATGCATTATCCCAAATTTATTGCAAAAGGAAATGGAACTATGCAAGTGGCACAAACTAGAATTTCCTTTAGTTTAAAGTCATTTTGGATTTTGCAACATTCATAAACAACCAAAGAGCAAATAAACAGCCATATACCTATGATGAAAATGAGAACAAGGAATCCATGTTACATTAATCCCATTTCAACACAAAAAAACTGCATTTGAATTTTGAATTTAAGACCAAAACACAAAAAAGTCATCAAATACAAAGGAAATGGTCCTTCTGCGCAGAAAATAAATCATCTCCTAAGCCTGCCATGAATTGGGTGACTTGAAAAGGGCAGGTTTTAATCATAAACAGCACCTCTAATGAGATCTAAATTTCAATGAAATCACAAATTCAATCTATATCATATATACACAATTTCATCCTTGTCATAAGTAGAAAACAGGCCGTCAAACCCAGAATCCCTATGAACATGCGTCCTTGCTCACAAGGGGAAGACATGCTAACAATACATTATGCCAACTTCAGCCAGAAAGACAACTGAACAACATTAATGGCATAAATTCACATACAACACCCTAAAATCTAAGATCACTTTACCTTTTGTATACATCTCCAGTTCTAAAATACAGAAAAAGTTAAAAAGGACAAAACAATCCCATATCCAAGAAGAAAATGAGAGGGGCCTGTGTAAGTTGAAAAAGCAATATTGAAATGTTAAATATAAAGGAAAAGAATTAAAGATCATTTGAAGAAAACTATATCAAAGCTAGGAGTAATAAACAAAGGTCAACCCCCAAAGCCCTTAAAACATGTACCCCTAGACACTAAGCCAAATCCTGCAAACACAATAAATTATAGCCAAATTCCCAATAAGGCAATTGAGAAAAATAATTGGCAAAAAACTGCATAATCTATACTACATTCGAAGTTAGTTTTGTTTTTGTTCTCTTGTATTCATCCAATCCTATAATACAGAAAAGAAAACAAAAATAATCACATACCTAATGTGAAAGCGATAGCAAGGAATCTGTCAAATTGAACTCATTTCTCAAGATAGAACTGCATTGGAATAAATAAGAAAATCGATATAAAGTCACCATATACAAAGGAAAAGGTCCTTCCATTCAGAAGAATAATCATCTCATAGGTCTGCAATGAATCAGGTGAGCTTCAGAGGCTCAGCTCCAATCATAAGCAACAACTGCAATAAAATCTAGATTGCTATAAATTCTAGATATGACCATCTTTGTCAGAAGTTAAAAAAGGTCAATCTCTCAAACCCTAAGAAATGTACCCATTCCCACAAAGCAAAAACATGTACATAAATTATCAATGTTGTCCAAAAAGGCAACTAGACAACATAAAATTGCATAAAACATATAAAATTTCCATTAGAACATGTAATTTAGCATTGTGCCACACATCTAAACTTCTAAAATACAAAAGTTGGACAATATGGACCAGTGGCCACAAAGCAAAAACCTGCTAATGCAATAAAACTTGCCAAATTTATCAAAAAAGGGCGAGTGAGTCTCCTAAATTGCATAAACCAACATAAGATTTCTTTAAATAATGGTATTCACCATTGTGGAGCACATCCACAAACCTAAAATACAGAAACGTAGAGAACGCCCAGATGCCTAAAATGAAAATGAGAGCAAGGGTTACCAAATGCAGAGAAATAGGTCATTGTAGAAATAACTAAATCACCTAATAGGCCTGCCGTGAATTGGATGGTCTCAGAAAGGCCAGTCCCAATCATAAGGCGCCCATATTCAAACCTTAATTACTTCAAACTCTCAAATTAGATATGTATTGTATTATATATATATCTCCTTGTCAGAAGCGATAAATGGAGATCAATTTCCGAAATCCTACCCACGAAAGGAAACGAAAAATATATTATGTCAAATTTATAACCACATAAATACAACACACATATTTTTTTCTAAAATCTAAGGCCATTTTGCAGTTAGTAATATTCATCGACAGTCCTGAAATGCAAAAGTAACATACATCCGTCTACCTGAAATGACAATGAGAAAAAAGGAATGTATGAACCCATTTCACAGGACAGAATTGCATTTGAATCGAATTAAAACAAATACAAAATCACCAAATACAAAAGGGAAATTAAACAAATCAACTCACAGGCCTGCCATGAATTGGGTGATCTCAGAACTAACAACCCCAATCATAAGCAGCATTCAAAATCAAATCCACATATCTATGATATCGGACAGAACAATATATATTGCATATACATGAATTCATCATCCTTATGATAAAATCCGAATGAGACACAAATCAAAAACAGAATCATAGGCGCCTATGAGACCTGTTGATGTTCCTGAGCTGGTCTGTGACTTCAACAACTTCTTGCCTCATGTCTCTGATCAGATCCAGAGGAAGAGAACCCATCTTTTCCATGAGTGAGGCCAATCTTACCTGCAAACCTGCTAGCTCCTGCAGAAGGGCAGCCAATTCTCCACCAACCATGTTAATCTCAGGGCCTTGTTGATGATTCATCTGGTCTCCATCTTCTTCATCATCAAACCCAAATCCAACCGATGGATCTTGTTGGGATGCAAAGCTTAGGCCCCTTTCAATCAGACTCTTCCTCTCCCTTTCTCTTTCCCTCATCATCGGCATTTTTCTAAGGATTCTCCTTTGCCCCTGCAACTTCTACTGGGAGGGAAAAAAAAATAATATGATCCTCCACTACCCACCTAAATTAGTGCAATTATATAAGTTGTCCCTTATACTTCGGATTCTCGCGTATAATTATATTGGGATTGGGATTATGTTGGTTTTTAGCGAAATTAAACGTTACTTTTTTTTATATTGAATTAGAAAAGGTCCATTGCTGGCTACTTTTAGCTTTAAAAAGCCAAATGATCAAAGCCATTATCTTTTCTTTTTTAATTTTTCCTTCTTTATCTTCACGACGTGGATTGCACTTTGCCTCCAGCAAATTCAGTTACTGTGGGCTTGTGTTTATCCCTTTGTAAAGCTGTAAAGAATTAAATGCTTTCCACAAAACAATTAATTTAATTAATAGAGTTTAGGACAACAATAAAATTGAAATAAAATGTGGTAACTAAAGAGGATAGGTGTAATTAGTGCCACTAATATTATATTAATGTTATTTTGAGTAGTCATTCTTAGAAAATTAATTGTTTTCGTTGAATAAATATCACAAATTTTATATTGACATATCAAATGTAGATCAAACTCAATTCGTGTGTTCAATTGTTATGCACATACACAATGTTTTTTTAAGGAAATTTCATATTGCACAATTTCTTAAAGGAAACCATATAGTATTGGAAGAAGATCGTGAAGAGGACCTAAGTTAGGGCTCTAGGACCATAGAGAAAGAGGGCTTGGGTATGAATCTTGAATAGACAAAATATTTTAGCCTGGTGAATAGGAAAAAAAGTTTATTTGGTTTGTTGAGAGTCTAGGTTCACCAAGTGTATTTAATAACTTTCGCATACCATATGGTCTAACTAAGTCAATTGTAAGGTCTTAAACAATAAGTCACCTAAAGGAAACTAAGATCAAGAAGAGGGGCCTGTGAATAGGTCAATGATGTCCTTCAAACCCTGAGTATCCTATAGAAGCTCTAGTTGTAGTTGTGGTTGTGGCAAGAGGATATACAATGGAGGTCCTCAACGATGACTATGATTGTTATTTTACTACTTTTGTTGTTGGGCCTTCGAGAGCTCAATTATGGGTTGTGTTGTATAGAAGTGCCTAAATTTTTGTTGGCTAGAGTGAGCCTTGGTGTTAGTGGTGGTATAGCAATTCTTGACTAATCCTAAAGCACTTCAAGTTGCTCAAGAAGGAGAACAAGGGAAGAAGGGGGGAGAAGACCCTCTTCTATCAATTCCTTGCTATTATTCAATTGAATCCTAAAGCACTTTAATATGTAGGGGTGTAGTCAATAACTGCTTACTATTTTTTTTTTTTTTTTTGTGGGCTTTCTAGTATTTTAATATTTATTTTTATGTTTGGAGATGTGTTTACTAATGTTAGCTAGTGCAATAATTAAAACTAGTTAAACTATACAATGATAAAGTGAAATTTCCCTAAATATATGCAATTGATATGAATGCAATGTCTACATTCATATTTCATATATGGTTGTTCACTAATGCGATATATTTAACTTTTATGTTTTCAATTAAATCATAAAAGAAAACAATCTAGGACAGAGGATCAAACAATGTTCATAATAATGTATTTTTCAATGTGAGGTTGTGTTTAATGCACCTAACGTGAAAACTAGTTCTTGAATGGGAATCTAGATGCCTAGGATGTTTAATATGCATCTAATAGCTAATTTCCAATGAATGATGATGATTTAGCAAGTTTATAATATCCATGAAAACTTAAATTAGAACTAATACAGTGTTCTAAAAACTTGATATAGACATCTACATGCAAAATATATTTTAATGTCCAAAATTATGTTCTAATGTGTATACAATGTAAAGCAGTGATTGTCTAATGTTCATTGAGCTATCCCAACATGTACAAGCAAGTGTAAAGATGTTGATAAAATGCAAGGGCAATGGAGATAGTTAAGCGAAAGCCAAATAATATTACAATGAGATATGTAGGTGGATAGTAGTAGAAAATCCTATATGAGGCTAAAGATGTGCTTAGATAGTGATGTGCTTGGATAGTGATAAAAAAGCCTTCGTAGGTTGAATTTTGGGAATCTGCAAATTAATGGAAAAAAAAATTATGCACTTGTATAGTTTTGGCAAATTGGTTTGACAAGTTTTAGATGTGAATTAACTAGGATGTTTTTGGTAAAAAATGTGCAACAATTTTTCCGAATCAAATTTTAGATCAAACTCCATAATCCATCATCAAGATGAGGTAAAATATTTTATATTTGTTGGACAATGCCAATGTATCAAGGTAGTGATAGATAATCATTGGGAGGCTACAAGTTCAATACCAAAATGATCCGCAAGGTACTCAAAGCCAATATTTTTCAAAACTATGATTTGTAGGTGTTTATGAGGTTGACATGGAGATAAGACTACATGTGAATAAAATATTTGCAAACCTTAGAATATTTGTGGTGATTGAATTTTACTTTGTGCAAAGAGGCTTGATTGAGGGAGTGTGTTAAAAACACTAAAGTTAGACTAGAAACAATAAAGATAGTAATGAGAAAAAAAAACATGCAAGACAAAATCCAAGCTAGAATAAGACAAATTTGACTACAAACTAACACCAACTAATGTAAATAGTAACAATTAATCAATCTATCAATCTAAACAAACTCTAGTCTACTAAATTAAATAGAAAATAATTAACAATAAGAAATTTGACCAACAAACTAAAAGTGAATTAGATCAAGTTGAAGATGAAATTGATTTCCTCAAGAAAATGCTTGAGCATTGTGAATTCACTTGCAAATAGTCACCAACTCTAATCTAAGTCTAGATAAAATCTATGGAAAGGCATAACTAGGCAATATAAGGCCTAATGAAGTTTGTGAGGAATTGATACAAGCTTGGACATGGTTTTAATACTTTATTATGGATGAGGATCCTCTCAAATATTTAATAAATAAATAAATTTTAAAGTGACTCAAGGTGAAGAAAGGTCAATTACAAGATGTGTGATGTGAGAATAGACATTATCAATTGAGAGAATTTGAAAAGTGAAGACAAAATGTTTCAAATTATTTTTTCTTCCATGTTAAGTGAAATTGATGGTTACCATATATTGGTAGTCTCAAAATTGGCATGGCATGCCCAAAATAATATTATCGAGGTGGTGAATGGGGACGATGGCGTTCACGTGCTCTGTAAGTTGATCTAGGGCAACCGTGCCCTAGCTCATTCTCTGTGTGTTGCTCGCTTCTGCGCTGTGGGGGGGTTTTTGATGCTATCGAGGTTGTGGTGGTGGGGTTTGTGCCTGCTAAAACATTCTATCTCTCTTTTTCCTTGACCGGTGTTTGCAGTGTGGAGGTGCGTCCATTGTGCTTGGCGTGGGCTTCCTCTTTACTATCGTGGGCTCTCCTTTGGAGCTGCTATGATGGGCGCAACTTGTCTTGGTGCCAGGCTTCCTCCTCTTCCCACGTGGGTCTATGGTGTGGGCGCCTGGTCTTGGGGTGGCTGTGGGAGTGGCCTGCCATTTCGTGGGACCTTGGTTCTTCCCACTTCCGTGTGGGTTTTTTCTTTTCTGGAGGCCTTCTTGTTGCTGTTTGGGTGGCTTGTGGGTGGAGGGGGTTCGATCCTTCCCTTGGGGTTTTTTTCCATTTCTTGCAAAAGTGTCCCGGGGGTTTGCATGCTTGTCAGGGATCTTGTTTTTTTCTATGCTGTGTGGGGAAACATCTAGGGCTAGCCCCAAATTGGATTTTAGATCAACATTTGGTTTGAAGCCTTCGGCGCATGGAGTGAATGATTTTGATAATACGTTGTTTGCATCGGAGATGGAGATGAATGATCTAGGACCGGTTAGTAGTTCCCGGATAACAAAGATTAATGGGTGTTTGGAAAGATGCAAAGAGAGACCGAAGTTGGTTATCCTGATGGAGATGCTTGCAGATGATATTGAATACTATTTGAGGCACTTTTTTTATTGCAAGTTCATGGGTTTGAGAGTTTCACTACAATTTTTGGAATCCTGGGCTCGACGGACTTGGATTTCGGAGGGGGAGATGGAGATTAGGCTCCTTGCGAACAACTTTTTTATGGTCTCATTTGATTGCATGGAAGATCAGAATAAGGTCTTCAAGGGTGGTCCCTATTTTTATAACCAGGTGGGTTTGTTTATCAAGCCATGGCATGCTGGCTTCAACCCGACTGAGGCACTACCGAGTCGGATTCCAGTTTGGGTTCGGTTGCCGTGGTTTCCAGTTGAGTGTTGGCGAGATGACGTGTTGCATTTGGTGGCTTCAATGCTCAGTAAACCTGTTGGGTCTTCACAACAGACGCAGTTTAAAAAGGTAATGAATTTTGCTCGTATCTGTGTAGAAATTGATTTAAGCAAGCCACTGCCATATTCTGTTGAAGTGAGTGTTGGATCCTATACTTGGGTGCAACAGCTAGATTATGAAACCCTACCTTTTCGGTGTCGTCTTTGTCATGAATATGGTCACTTGTAGCGTAGGTGCCCTAGGGCTAAGCCTGTGGTGCCCCAGCCTTCTTAGCCTTCTCGTAATCCACCGAGGAATAATAAGGGGAAGGAGCCTATTCCGGGTGATGGTAACAAAGATGATGGTTATGTCCCTGTCAAGGCTCACAATAGGAATCGGGGGCAGAAGTGGACCTTGAGGGAGAGGCAGGATGATGACACTTTTAATAGGTTTGAGGTGTTGGATGATCTCAGCTAGGAGGAAGTGAATCCGGGGTTGCTGAACTTGGATCAGGGAACTCTAGGTACAGGACAAGACAAGCCACCATTGGAGGCTATGCAGGTTGTGCAGGAGATTGGGGTTGGGTAGATGGATACAGATCAACAATTGATTTTCTAGACTGAACAAGAATCTACTATTGGAGCTTCGAAGAGTGGTGGAGGTGGTTCCTCATTGCCCCTGAAAGAAGGCACGAAAATGGGGAAGAGCTCTTTGTCATCTTCTTGTTTGGGTATTCAGCAAAAGGAACCGAAGAAAGGGGTTGGTGAGAGAACTTCCAAGCTGGGAAGGAAAAAGGATATGGATAAGATTAAATTAACTGTGGAAACTTTGGTGGAATCAGGGTCAGTCAAGACTCTAGATTCACATTTTTCATGCCCCCATAAATGATTATTCTCTCATGGAATGTAAGGGGCTTGAATAGTGGCCCTCGACAAAAAGTTGTTCGTGATTTGGTTAGGAATCATTCTCTGGATGTTCTTTTTCTTCGGGAGACTAAATTATCTATGGATAATATGTTGGACATGGCTCCTAAGTTGTGGAAATATGGTGAATGTCAGTGTGTGGGGGCTCTTGGTGCTTCTGCGGGGGGGGGGGGTGTGGCTTGGTTTTGGAACCCTCAAAATATTTTCCCTCTCTAGTGGATGTCCTCTAGATCCTCTATGTCCCTGGTTGCCTCTTGGTATGAGATTGGTGAGTGTGTTCTCCTCTCTAATATGTATGCTCTTGTTGAGTTTCAGGGTAAGCAACTTCTATGGTCCCATCTTCGTTTTGTTCATAGCTTAGCTCCTTTCCATCCATGGGTTATGGTTGGCGATTTTAATGCTATTGTGGAGTTGTCTGAGAAAAGAGGTGGAATTGCTAGGTTGGAGCCTTCTGCTCTGTTATTCAGAGATAAAATTTTAGAATTAAATCTTATTGATGTTCTGCCCAGTAATGGTAGCTTCACTTGGAATAATAGGAGAATTGGTGAGAGTTGTGTTACTGAGAGGCTGAATCGATTCTTGGTTTCCTATTTTTGGGTTGGAGACTTATGGTCCACTCGATCTGAAATTCTTGATTGGAGAGGTTTTGATCATTGGCCTATTAAGCTTAGTGTTATCTCTACCAGAGGGCCTCATTCTCCCTCCTTCAAGTTCCAGCTTATGTGGTTACGATATTCTACTCTTCATGAACATGTGACTGAGTGGTGGAGGATTGGTAGACCAACTTTTGGTACAGAAATGTACACTTTCTCCAAGCTTCTTTAGTTTATCAAATATCAGCTTAAAAGCTGGAATCGATGATGTTTTGGTAATATATTTCATGCTAAGGTTGCTACACAGGAGGAGTTGAATAATATTATGCGGTTGATTCGAGAGAATGGGGCTTTTGAGGATCTTCTAAGGGAGGAGGCTAGGACTCTGAAAGTGGTTGAGGAATTTGAATTGCGGGAAGAGATCTATTAGAAGAAAAAGGCCCAAGTTGAATGGTTACAGGAAGGTGATAAAAACACCGCCTTCTTCTTCAATTCTACGAAGGACAAGAGGCATGGTAATTCCATTTCTGTTCTGGTGAATGATAGGGGGAACGTCTTGCCTCGTTTAAGGAAATCTTTGTTGAGGCATCTTAGTATTTTGCTACTTTATTCAGGGAGGATTCGCAGGGGGGCTCTGTTGAGGAAGCACAGGTTCTTTCTTGTATTCCTCAGTTGGTCTCCAAGGAGGAAAATAAGTATCTGATGAAAGAGATCTCTCTTGATGAGCTGGAGGGGATTGTGTTTCAGATGAAGAGGGGTAAAGCTCCTGGGCCCGATGGTTTCCTGATTGATTTTTTTCAAGAATTCTGGGATATCATAAAGTTGGATCTTCTAGCGGTTGTCCATGAGTCCCAGAGGAATAAGAAGATGCTTTGTGCTCTAAAATCCACCTTCCTTGCTCTCATCCCCAAGTGTGAAGGGGATGATAGGTTATCTCAGTTTTGACCTATCTCTCTTTGCAATGTGGCTTATAAAATCATTTCGAAGTTATTGGCTGAGAGGTTGAAGAAGTGGCTTAAAGTGCTGATTTCAGAGGAACATAGTGGATTTGTGGTGGGTTGACAAATTATTGACGGGGTTGCCATTGCTACAGAGACCATCCATTCCATGGACAACTCCCATGAGAAGGCTATGTTCATTAAGTTGGATATGGCTAAGGCTTATAACAAGGTTAGATGGTGTTTTATGCGGAAGATCCTTATTTCTTTTGGTTTTGGTGAGGAGTGTACCCAATGGGTCATGAGTTGTGTCATGTCTGTATCCTTCTCAGTTTTGATAAATGGAGACCATTCTAAACTTTTTCGTGCCTCTAGGGGTTTGCGCCAAGGGGATCCTCTTTCTTCGTATTTTTTCCTGCTTCTTGTGGAAGGTCTTGGAAGTTTGTTGAAAAGTAGGGTGGAGCTTGGCATCATTCAGGGTTGGCAATGGGGTGGATATTTGCCTCTGCAATCTCATTTATAGTTTGTTGATGATATTGCCTTGATGGGGATGGCTACTGTTAGGGAAGCTACTAATTTGAGGCAGGTATTGGACATATATCTAGTTGCTTCGGGGCAATTGATTAATGAGGAGAAATCTTCCATCTTCTTCAATACATCGACCCCCATACAGAGAAGAATTGCTAATATCTTGAGGTTTCAGATTGGGGTTCTCCCTTTGACGTATCTGGGTTTCCCAATTTCTGTTCGTCGTCTTCCCAAGGGTTCTTGTCAGAATATTATTGATAAGCTTCATGCAAAAGTTAATCATTGAACCCACAGATGGTTGTCTTTTGCGGGGTGAGTTCAACTTCTCAAGTCAGTGGTGTAGGCTCTCCCTACCTACAAATGTATGCTTCAGGTGGCTCTGATGGGTTTTCTGAGGGAGTTGGATTCTCTTGAAAGGTAGTTCTTATGGGTGGGAAGTTTGTCGTCTTCCAAGTGGAGCCTGGTCAGGTGGGATGTTGTGTGCAGCCCAAAGCAATTTGTGGTCTTGGTCTTCGACAGTCTGCATTATCCGGAGTGGCTGTGGTTGCTAAGCTATTCTAGAGATGGTGTGTGGAACAGGATCAACCGTGGGATAGAATATTATCTCATAAGTATTTCCTAGGGATTCCACAACAGGATCTCCCTCGTTACCCTCTTGAGGGGAAAGGTTTAGTGATTTGGAATACTCTTCAGAAGGGTGCAAAGCTTATCAAGGAAGGTTTATTTTGGATTTGTAGAAGGGGCATTGAAGCTCTTTTTTGGCCGAATTCTTGGGATGGCTTCCCTCCACTTACTTATCAGTCCCCCAACCTACTTTCTTTGTGTCAGAGATTTCTCGTGGTTGGCTGGTCTAGGGTGAGTGACTTCAAGTCTATCACTTCTTTTGGTCAATTGGAGGTGGCTCGTTGGCAGGATCCCGCGAAGTGGCCGGATTTGGGACTTGCGGAAGAAAGTGCTGAGCTTCACAAGAATCTTTATAGTAGGAGTTGTAGTTGTCTTCTGGAAGAGGATATTCTTGCTTGGACCCATAATCCTAAGGGGGTTTATTCTATTGCTTCTAGTTATCAGGTGTTATTGGCTCAGAAGTTGACTGGGGCGGAGGTTCATTGGTGGAAAAGGGTGTGGAATAAACTCTCATGGAAAAAATGCAACTACTTTGTTTGGAATTTGGCTTGGAATAGGTGCTTGACCTGGGATAACATTCGTAAATGAGGATTCTAGGGACCTTCAATTTGTGTTTTGTGTGGGGGAGCGGAAGAGGATTCTTCACATTCGTTCTTCTGGTGCCCCTTTGTTGTGCAACTTTGGCATTGGTGGTGGGAGGCGTGGAAGCTTCCTTGTATTCATGTGTGCTCTTTGGTTGAATTCTGGGATAGTATGGGAAGACCTCCTTCTATGGCTTCCTTTTTGCAGGATGTTTGGTTCGTGGGCCCTACCTTTCTGCTTTGGTAGATATAGCTGGAGCGAAATTGTCGAATTTTTTATGATCAAAAGTTGGTGGGTCGGCAAGTGTGGATCCATATGTTAGGAATGGTGCAGGAGTCAGTTTTGGCTAAGTGTGATGTGGTTTTCCCCTTGGAGAATGATGATGCTGAGTTGGTGGCTAGACTGGGTCTTCAAGAAAATCATTCCTCTTTTGTCAGTTCCAGGAACTGCAGGCATGGGAAAAAGAGAGTTCAACGGGTTGGAAAGTGGTTACCTCCTCCAAATGTATTTTTAAAGATCAATACAAATGGATCTTCTAGGGGAAATCTTGGGCCTGCTGGGATTGGTGGGGTTGGCAGGGACTTAGCTGGGTCGGTGATTTTTTTGTTCTCTATACATGAGGGGGTGAAGACTGTTAACTTCATGGAGGGTCTGGTGATTCTTAATGCTATTGAGAGGTCCCTTGCTTTGGGATGGTGAAAGGTTATATGTGAAGTTGATTCACAGATCTTGATTAATCTGTTGAATGATCGAAAGATATCTGATATAAATTGGCAGTTGGCTTTGGTGGTTCAGCAGATTCTTCAGGTTAGTTCTCGGATGGAGGAGGCATCCTTCGTTCACATCCCGAGGGAGTGGAATCGTGTTGCCGATTTCTTGGCCAAATGGGCCTCTGAGCATGATAGTGGTTGGAAGGTTGAGGATTGGGATCAGGTTAACCCTGAGCTGCGTCCGGATTTGGACCGGTTCTTTGAGGAGGATAGGAGGATACATGGGGATAGTTGATATTGTTTTATGCTCTGGGGTTGTTTCCTTGTTTTCTGGGGCTGGGTCCCTTGGTTATTATTGTAATGCTCTTTTCTGATTTCCAATAAAGTTCTTACCCCCTTTTTTTAAAAAAGATTATCGAGGTGGTGATGAAATTAGTCGTGCTACTTTTTAAGTCACCATGACAATTTTACCAAATTAGGAAAAACAAAATAATTTGATTCAGGAGGACACCCTAAGGAATGGCAAGTTTGTAAATATTCTAACAAATGCTATGAGGGTGATTTAAGGGAGTCAACAAGGGAAAGTAAGGGAAAATCAATAACTATTCAATACCTAGGGTGTGTTATAAGAACTTTATTTTTTGGAGTGTTACACCATTGTAGAACACAAGTTTTGATTTGTCACAACATGGTGCAAGAAAAGTACATATATTTCTCCCTCAAAATAAGCATGATGCATATCTAAAAGAGCACCAATTTTTGAAGATAAATTAGGGACGGGTGAGGATTGTGGGTCATTGGACCACACTTATTTTTACTTTTGGTGGTGTGTTGTTGTTTCCCTACTACCAAGATATAAAATAGAGGGGACAAGATCATGTGCAATATAAAGAAGTGTTAGAAAAAATAGAGATCATAGGAGAGAATGAGAGAAACTCACCATATCTGTGAGGCTAAGAGATACTACTTGTGTCACATTTATTACCTTTCTTACAAATTTGGAAATACTCAGTGATGGACGAAAAGATGATTTACCATGTGTTTGGGTTTAGGTTATAATTGCCTCATCAATCATTAAGTTATTACAATAAGTGGTTAGTCCAACAAGATATGCTATAAATAGTAAAGAAAACTATCATATGAGCCAAGTGTTATGATCAATTAAAGGATGTCGCAAGGAAGAAAAGTAGGCAAAAGGAAAGATCAAATATTGTAAGTTCGCATGAAGAGAAGGTTATTTATAGGAAATGAGATGAAAATCAATCTAAACTAAATTAAAAGTGTAATAAGAAAATCAAGAAAAAAAAACATGTTAAGAAAATCCTAACTTATTAGTGCATAATCTTATTAAGGGTCATATACCTCTATAACATTTACATAGAAAATCTCTCATACAAGATATATTTACCTTATAATAAATAAATTCCTAAATTAACAAATACAAATTATTAAATCTTTATTTATATAATTAATAATTTAATAAAATAATAATATTTATTAAATTATTAATTATTATTTATAGTTGTTTTGAAAAGGTGTGGAAAACTACCTAATGATTATTTCCCCTCCTCTCCTAGATTTCCCTTTAAGGGATCTATTTTATTAAAAAAAGATAGAGATTGAAATTGGTAAAATATTACCTTGCACAAGAGGATCATTGGAGGCCACTTGGGAGATAGAAGAAAAGATTTATCCCTAGGTTCATTTGTTTATTTTTATAGAAATTTATGTGAATTTTTTAATATATGATATTTTTGTGGGGTTTTTAATCTTATATTTTCCTCACATTAATTGTGGGTTTTTAGTTCTATACTCATATTTAATTATTGATTATCCATAATTAATTTTATATCTATTAATATAAATAATGATTTTATTTTATATTATAATAATAATTAATTCGTCTAAGATTTTTAAATTCTAATATAACTACCATACGAAAAGGAAAAGACAACAATGATAGCTACTCCTTAGGAAAGCTAAAAGCACTACAAAAAGATGGGAAAGAAAGTGAAATACAAATTTGAATCATGTCAAAAAGGAGGGTAAATTTGAAGCAAGAACCCTAATTAAGGAGAGGAAAAATTAAAAAATCCCTTGAAATAAAAAATACTTACCCCTAATTGGAAGCTACTTCAAAAGGCAAGGGAAAAACTTAAAGATAGTTGGCAAGTTAGGAACTAGATATCAAATAGACTAGCAATAACTGAAAGGCAATTGTGGTAGCAATTGGCATCATGTGGTACCTTTAAAGAATAGGAAGACATAAAGACATACAGAAGGAAATGTCCCCACACTAATATAAGGATATATAAGCATAACCTCATTATAAGGAAGATATGATGATGAATGGGATGTAGAGATGATATGTGATGATAAAGAGTGAATATAGATAAAGAATATAGAGTAGTATTGTAATAAAAATACCCAAGGATATGTGATTGCAGTAAAGAATGTATATTGTATGAAGAACATATAATATGAATATATGAGTAGTCTTATCTTATGGTGCATGTGAATGTGTAAAATTACTTAAATCTTTATGTTATGCATATGTTATCTACTACACTATTATAACTTCCTTCTTTTGCATCACCCTATGCTTAATTTCTCTAATATAAATAATTCAAACCATAGGTTTGCATTTTATTTATGAGAATATTATCAAAAGATTTGTACGCTCACTAAAAATCACTATTGGCAAAGGAAAGCACTTGATCAATTAGTCTATTAAAGAATTCTTGGAAATTTTTATGATAAACCATAAAAAGGGCACACCATATCACCCCTAAGAAAATGAGGCAAGTGAATCTTTCAACAAAATATTGGGAAAACCATTAAACAAGGTTTGCAATGAGGATACATTAGATTAGGATACAAATATTGTTGAACACACTCAGAGACTGAGAGGGGGGCGTGAATCAGTCTTTTCAAAACATAAACCCTTCAACAAACTCAAACTTCTTTACCAGATCAAAAACTCTCAAACGGATCAACAACAAAGAAAAATTGTAGTGTAGAAAAATGCATCCCTTTTACATTTTCACACTTAATTTAGAATTAATGTTAATTTAGACTTAATTGTGCCTTATTTTTGGTGTTGTAAAGTGTACCTCTTTACACTTTCACACTTATTTAGGGCTCCTTTAATTAATTGAGCTTAATTTTCCTTAATTATGTTGGAAATAGGATGCCATTTAATTGCAAATCCTAAACATTAATTATTTCATGTATCTCCTAAGTTCTTGGAATGTGTTCAACAACACTAAGATTAGGATGAGATTAGTATTTTGATGAAATAAATAATGAAATTTACATTTGTAGTTATTCCTAAATAATAGGAACATGTGGGTGCACACATGGTAAGGTGACACTCACCTTGAGTTAAGTTAACTATTCAAAGTAAGAGATAACACTTCTGAATGTATGTAATAATTCTAGGATTTAGGATTTGATGTTTGCATGCATGAAGTTCAGTTCAGTTTAGTTCAATTTAGTTTAGTTCATAATCAGTTTAGTTTAGTTTAGTTTAGTTTAGTTATGGTTCAATTTCTTTAGTTAGTTTTAGTTGTATGCTAATTGAATTCAGTTAAGTTGGAATGCATGGCTAATAACTTGAGTTGTATGACAGATAATAGGGACTACCTCCAGTTAACAGGGGATGAACATTCTTGCATGAATGGTGTTGAGTAAATGTTTTAGTTAACAAGAAATCACTTGGAGCCAACTTGGGCACCCAAGATGCTTTCTTGGAATTACCTCTAATGCATGTTGAGATATTTTTGAAGACTCAGTTAAGTAGGACCTTTGATGGGCACCAAATTTGAGGAAGAGCTTTGGAATTATCAACAAAATGAAGGTTGAGTTGTGACTTTAGTTTAGGACGCCCAAATGGATGAAGCACATGTTTTAGCATTGTTCTTCACAGGATAACCCTATTTGCATGAGATAGGCGTACCTTTTAGGGATAGGGCTTGTGCATTGTAATTGTAACACATGTTGAGTTTACAAAGCTGAGAAAAGCCTATTTATCTCAAGCAAGTTGAATAGAGTTATGAGAGTTTTTATTACAGGCTATGAAGAAGATTGGTGAAGACAGAAGAAGCATTCTCAAGCAAGAATTGGAGCTATTGTAATTCAAAGATTGAATAATAGAATAATTCTTGGTGGAGTTTTTTCCCGAAAGGGTTTCTCCACGGTACATCTTGTGTAATCTTTCTAATATCTTGTCTAGTTCGTCTATCAACCTTTGTCTACATTCTACAACAGTAAAATGGATTAATCAAGATAATCACCCACAGATAATATATGTAACAAAGGAAAAGCTTATTTAGATCAACAATATTAAAGTTTTACAAAGTATTAAGCTAAGAAAACACCTCATTTTTTAACAAATTGGCCCCTTTAATTCAAATCCAAGCCTATTTAATTACATTTTCTGAAGAGAAAACCCAACATTCATTAATGCCTTAACATAACACTTCTCATTGAGCAATGTGTGTCCTAGGGTTAGGGACCTAGGATCCATTCGCCCATGGGTGAATGGGTCTCCCTTAGATCTAGGACCTAAATTTAAATTATGTTTTTGGCAGTGTTTTAATGTTTTCAAATCTATATTCAAATGTTGGCTTGTGATATTTGAATTTTTGGAAATTAAGGATACATATCTATAAATATAAGGTTGTTTCACTATGTTTCACCTAGAATTTTGTGGAGCAAGTTTATGAGATTTCAAGAAAAGTTTCAAGAGAAATTCAAGGCATTCAAGAGCAAATTTATTGCAACAATCAAGATCCAATTGGCATATCAAAGTCTTCTTGCATCATGCATGTTATTGGAGCTAATATGATGATGTAGGTTTCATGATCCATTCAAGCATTCAAAGCATTATTTCAAGCAAGATTCAAAATATCAAGATTTACATCCATTGAAGCCATTTCATGCAAGTTGCAGATTTACATTCCAAGGTTTATTCAAGGGTTTAGTGAGTTGTGACATTGAGTTGTTCATTCATCATTCCTTTCATGCTATTTTATTTCATTTCAAGGTTTTATTACCAAAACAGGGCTTGACCAAGGCAAACCCCCATTCACCAAAAACAAAACATTTTTCCCTCTTGATTTGTGTTTGTAGATTTAGGTGGAAGAAATCTTGAAGATTTCTTGAAGAGCAAAAATTGAAGAACTTGTCAAAGTTGTCATCTCATAGAAACTCATAGAATTTATTTTTGGCTTTTTGAACCTGAAACCTGGGCAAATTAAAGGATCCTTGAATCTATAACATAACCTCCTGAAAGTTGCAAAAAATCCCTAACTCAGGACCCATTCACCCCTAGGCGAATGAGTCCCAGATCAGCTTCAGAAACTCACTTTTGGTGACTGGTACACATCATTCTTCCCTTCTATGCTATGTGATATGATTTCTAGTTCTGCTTATTTTGATTTTGATCTAGCTACTCCAACTTGTAGATTGCATTTTGGTGTTGATTTACTATTTATAGTTTTTCTCCCAAAAGTGTTGTTTGACCAAGACCCTCGTCCTTGCATAAAAAGGAAATATGTAGTTTCACACTTTGACTTGATTCACCTAAGGGTTGATAATAATTTTATGGTGTGGATCTCATTTCCTAATGAATTAAGGAATAATAGGTCCCTAAGTGGTTGAAGGGCAGTAATCTTCAACAATGAAAGATATAACAATTCGACCCTTAACCAGATTAGCAACGATGAAAAATAAAATAAGGAGCACACATCCACAAGATAACACCATATTTACATGGAAAAACCAATGAGGGAAAAACTATTGGCCTCCTACAATGATTTCATAACTAAGCTTTTACAGCCATGATTCATAGACTGGACATATAACCTGAATAGCTATTCAACCATCATGAAGGTGCATTTAACTTGTCAACCTAGGACACGAACTTGAAATGGGTTAGCATAGTATATGCACTAGGGGCTGAAGTAGTCATTGCACTCTACAGCTAAGAAACACAATATTGAAAGTAAATAGCTTAAAAGGAAATAAAGAAAATGTTGAACATGAACCAACAACTATGCTAAGCTAAAATGCAGAACAAGAATGAAAATCTAAGCGACAAATAGGGGACTACTCTATTTGCTTTGGCTATAGGAACAATCACATAATTGAATTCGAGTGGCTGCAGGAACAGTCGATGCCATATTTCTAAGTAAGTACTAAACAAAAAGTAATACTAAACTAATGCTAAATTAAGAAGATGGACTACTCACCAAGTGGGCCCCGTTGGATAAGTATCCTCTAAACTAACAAGAACTCAGATGCTCGAACTTAGAACTCTATTTTATTCACTATAAATCATGCATACAAAGAGTAATGTATATGTATTCCTGAAACTGGAGAATGAGAGTACAATGTCAAATCGTGCAACCTTCTGAAGAAGGAGCATCAAATCATTATTTATACTATAGCTAAACAAGGCAATCAACTCCACGACTGGGAGGACACCATTTAGGGAAAACAGGGAAAAGTGGAGTGATGGCAATTACGAATGTAGAGAATCTAGTCAGACATGCAAGTCAAGCGTAGATCCAGCACAATAGTAACACCCATGCATGCTCAATCATTAAGGTCCACTACAAGGCGGTTACGTTTAGTTGCATGAAGAATCTTTGTTGCCAGCTACCTTTGACTTGGAGGTATTTCTCAACTGGACGTTATGGTGCATGCCTAGTTGGCGGTGTCTTCCTCAACTTGGCGTATTAAATCTGCATGTCACGGTTAGTACACATAATAATTGCACATCTATAACAGCTCTAAGAAACATTCATTAATCACATGCAAAATCAATATAGATGACCCACATATTATGCCAAATATCATTAAAGCTTGCAGAGATAGGATAACATCAAATGTCAATGGTTTGTGGGAAACATTATGCCAATACCAACACTTAAGCATTAAATCCCATGACATATATGAGAAAATAGACTATAGATTCTACCCAAAACTAGACCAAAAACTAGGCTCATCACTCCCCCCCACCTAACGTTTTGTTGGTCCTCCAACAAGGGAAGAGTTGTTCTTCTACTTGGTCAAAGTTCTAAAATTTGCAACTGAGAGCTGTCCAACATCAGTGGCTGTAGTACGTGAGTCAGGGTCCCAATAGAATCCTCCCAATCTGTCAAACTTGTTCCATCTCTGCCTCTCTATAGCAATGTCATACTGGTAGAATCTGAAATTTGGCATAGGCAACATGAACATGGGTGGCTGAAAAGCAAGGGGAAGCCAATGTCATCCTCGAGTTCTCCCAATCTAAATATGTCTCTCAATTATTTTTAATTCTACAACATAATTATGGATGGAATGAGGCTTAGCCTATTTCAGCTCATCAGTCAAACTATTCCATCTTTGGGATAAACACCTCCTCACAATTTCCTCCTTTGTTGTTGTTTTTATCTCATACTTAGTGTAAACTGCCTCAATCCAAGGCATTATACTATTGCCATAACTTGGTCTGAGCAACATTCTATGCCATTCTCTATAAATATCCCTTGGGTTGCTTGATTCAGCTCTAACATGCCGAGGGATATCAGACTCCAATTGTTTATAAGCACCATATTGTTGTCCCCAACTAATCTCATTTTGTACCAAGACATGAATGCTCTCAATTGAACATCCCCAACATACAACAATAGATTCCAATCGTGGTCTTTTGTGACAGCATAAATATGTAAATAAAATTCACATAGCAAATTCTTCATTTCAGGTGAGGCAATCCTATAAGCATTGAAAAATTCCATAGGGGTATCAATAGAAGGATTCAAACCTGAGGCAAGCCTTGACATCTTAAAAGAGAGATACTTCTCTTTCAGGAGTAGAGCATAGACCCTCAGAGGATCTCTACATTCCATAATCTTTAGCACCAAAGCTGCCATATCATCTACTCTCTACTTCAGGGTGGCAATTTCTGCATCTTTATCCTCAATCTCTTCATCCTTCTTTTGAATTTCCTCCTTCAACTTCCGTTTTTCCTTTATCCATTCTTCCTCCCTTCTTTGCATTTCTCTCCATAAATTTAAAATTGTTGCATGTACTGTAAAACTAGGAGGATTATGAATGCCTACTAGTCTTTTTGTTGATGGCGTCTCCTCATATGGCACTATTTGCATGGACTCAGGCTGTCCAAATATCTCTGGATGTAAGGGTGTTGTTTCTTCTTCCTTTTGCTGCAGGGACTCTTGTTCTTGTTGTGGCTGCAGGAACTCTTGCTCTAGTTCTAGCTATTGCTGCAGGACTTCATGTTGTAGGACCTCTTGCTCATGCTGCAGGAAGTCTTGATTTTCTTCCAATTCTTCTGCAATGTTAGCAAGATCGACCATTGTTATGTTTGCTACTCTCTTAAATATGCCTTCTCCTTCTTCAACATTCTCCTACTCCATTGGAGCTTCAGGGTCCTCATGTGAGGTCTCACCAGGTTTAGGGCTTTCCTGTAGAGGCGTACCAATCGCAGGCCCAACTAGTCTTGATTTCCTAGGAGGTTTCTCATGTTTTCCTTTGGCTGCAGGATGAACAGTATCAACCTTCCTCTTCTTAGAACTTGACACTTTTCTTTCTACAGGCTGTGTTTTAGCCTTCCCTTTTCTCACTTCTACCTCTCTCTGTTGTGCCCTAGTTTTCATGAGGGTTTCAAGTGGAACTTCATCATCAAAATCTGAGGAAGATATTTCTTTTTATGAGTGCTCTATTTCAGAAGAACTAATTTCTATAGCTTCTTCTGCTGCAAGAGGATTCACACCAGAGCCAACCCCAGAGGTTGAAGCACTAGGAATGGCTTCAGTCGTGCTTACTCTCCTGCTAGACCTACGGGATTGAGGTATAGCCCTAGGTGGAAAATGATCAACATTGAAAAACTCTTCCTGATGATAATTTTGATCAACTTTAATAAATTCTTCCCAGGCCATTCCAAATACATCACACAGAGATTTTTCAACTATCAATTTAATCAAGCAATGGTGGGAAACAAAATTATCCCTACCTTTTTGGGTCTCGACCGCCATGATTAAGAGAAAATTGTACAACACGTTGGGCACATTCATCCTCCTCCCATGCCTCATGTGATTCAAGAGCTTGAAGTGGACAAAATACAAATTTGATTGGCGACCCTCACAAGTGATGTATTTGATGACATACATAGCTATCTACTTCCATGGCTTAGGAAGAGACATTCTCTTTGCACCCTATTTGTCTATGCTCAATGGAGGGTCGTTTGGCTCTATGAATTCAACCCTAGATGACCTGGCGTCTTTGGAAGAAGGGTAATTTTCACCATCGGCAGGTAACCCTGTAACATCTGCAATTCTTTCCTCTGTTGCCACAACTTCTAACCCTTTTACTATGGCTTTTCCTTCTAAAAATGTCTAGGAAAATTCAAGGGCAATGCCTTCATCAAAACCATCCAACTTCAAAAAGTAATCTATCCATCCACAGTTTTGAAATTCGGTTAGATATTGTGCATCCTGTAATAAAATATCATGCACCATGGGTTCGTTTTGAATTAACCCACCTCCCGTTGTCTACAATCAAAAAAATGCTCTGCAACTTCTTTTCCTACAATTCCCCTTCTTTCCTACAGTTCCCGTCTGAAAATCAAATGCACTTCTCTGCAGTGTCTGCTAAATTTCAATACCAACCTGCTAAATTTCTAGTTTCAGTGTCGACTAAATTTCCTTTCTTTTGTTTTTCCTTTTTGCTTGCAACTCAAGATTACAACATGGCAATAATGGCAAGAAAAGGAGTGATAAAGGGAAATTATGATAGGAAGAAATGGCAACTGCAGCTATTGTCACTTCATACATGCAATCTGTCCTTCCACTCGGATTTCAAATCAGCTCATTTTTAAATTTTTGACATAGCCTAATATGATTTGACACATGGACAATAAATTCACAAAATATTTTCATCTTTTTCGTTCCCCTCCCCCCAACCTAAATTTGGACATGTGTCCACACATGTGAGATGAGAGTGGCAATTGACAGGTAATGATGGCATTTATGTGAATACCTATACCAATGTACAATGATTAAATGAATGCACTTAAAATATGATTAAAGATAGAAATTAATGCACACATACCTAAATGTGTGGAAGATTTGCTGCAAAGATCACAGATAAAGTAATTCTCACCTTGTTGGAAAATGAATTGAGCAATAAAAGAAGATGAGGTGGAATGAGGTGAGGTGGAAGAGAGAGAAAGGTGGTGATGGATGGGTGGATGGGAGAATGATGAAGAAACGGAATTCCACGTAAGTGAAATTCTTTATTATGAAAAGTATGTACCTCAATTAGGCTAAATGAGGGACACTAGGTCCACCGCCTTCAACTTCAGGAAGCTCAGAGTGCTAGGTGAATTGCTGTAGAAACTCTTCTTTAGAAGCTAGATTATGATATAATCTGAGGTGATGACCATTGACAAGTAATTTGAACTTGACAGGGTCAATGGTGGTAAGCTGAACAACTCCATTAGGAAAGACCTCAGTAACTTCGTATGGTCCTAGACACCTTGTCTACAATTTTCCTACATTGTCCTAGTATCTTGAATCGTAGAGCAAAGCCCAATCTCCTGGTTTGAACTTCTTGTCCTTGATAAATTTGTCATGCCACTTGATTCTCTGATTCTACACTACTTCTGTATGTTGTAGGGCTGCTCTTCTTATCTCATCCAAAGCATTTAGCTACATGATTCTTTCTCTCTATGCTTCAGAAATATCCATCCCTAAATCCACTACAATTCACAGAGTTTTATGTTCAAATTCAATTGGAATCATAGCTATCTTTCCATACAACTTAAATGGAGTGAAGTCTGTAGTTGTTTTCCATGTCCTATAGGCCCAAACAACTTTTGGTAATCTGTTTGCCCAATCTTTCCAATGGATAGCTATTGTTTTAGTCAGAATGGCTTTAATCTCTCTATTGGTCACCTCAACTTGGCCATTAGCCTAGGGGTGATAAGGAGTAGACTTTATGTGCCTTATATTGTACTCATTCACTAGCACTGCAACAAGAGTTGATGTGAATTGTGGCCCTTGATTAGTTACTATTTCTCTTGGAACTCCATATATTGTGAAAATATCCTCATAAAGAAACTTTGCAACCTTGTTATATCTTGCATGCTTCATGACCTTAACTTCTACCCATTTTGTTACATAATCAATGCATACCAATAAATAAGACTTACCATTTGATGGAGGGTCAATTGTTCCCACAAAATCCAATCCCCACTTGTTAAAGGGAGTGATTACTACCTAAGGGAAAAGTGGCATCTCATCGGATCTGGTTGGTCTGCCCATTCTTTGACATCTGTCACATTTTCTAGTATACCTTCCTGCATCCTTGTGGAGTGTTGGCCAGTAATACCCTATGTCCAAAACCTTCATTATTGTCCTCTTGGTTGCAAAGTGTCCTCCACATGGTTCATTGTGACATGCATGCAAAATGTCATATGTCTCATCTTCTCTCACACATCTTCTCATGACATGGTTAGGTCCAGTATAAAACAAACATCTAGTAATCCAAGAGAAAGGAAAAGATTTTTCAATGAGTGCCCTTTTCTCTTTTGGGGAGAAGTGAGAAGGAACTCTACCTGTAACCAAGTAATTGGATATTTTAGCATACTAGGGTATTTGTACACTAAGAGAGAATAGATACTCATTAGGAAAAGAGTCATCTATAGGCTGATTGTCTTCTGATGTAGTTAGCCTTGAAAGAAAATCTACAACATTAGCCTTCCTTGGCTTATCCACAATGGTTATATCAAACTCCTGCATCAACAATAACCATCTTGCCAATCTACCTGTGATCAAAGGTTTATTCATGAGATATAATGGTTGCATGATAGGTGTGCACAAAGAGTTGGTAGCCTATTATGTAATGTCTAAATTTGTTCAATGCATAGATTACTACCAACATCTCTTTCTCTATCACTGTATAATTGAATTCATCTCCTTGGAAATTTTTGCTGACAAAGTAAATAGCATTTTCAACAGCTCCCTCTTTCTATCCTAAGACTGCTCCTATGGCATAATCTAATGCATCAATGTGGATGTAGAAAGGAAGCTCCCAATTGGGTCCCTTGAGTACAGGAGCATGAGTCAAAGCTGCCTTTAAGTCAAAAAATGCCTTGTCACAAGCTTCAGTCCATTGAAATTCAACATCTTTAGTGAGAAGGGTATACAATGGTGTTGCTACCTTGCTGAAATCCTTGATGAATTAACTATAATATCCTACATGACCCAAGAAAATTCTAACATCCTTCTATTTTGCAGGTGTAGGTAGATTTGTGATTACCTCAATTTTTGAAGGATCTACTTGAATTCCCTTGCGGGAAATGTAGTGGCCAAGAACTACACCCTCTTACATCATCATGACACATTTTTCACTATTCAAGAACAAGTTTTGATCTTCACATCTTTGTAGGACTCTCCTGAGATTCTCCAATGCTTGATTAAAATCAGCACCATAAGTGGTGAAGTCATCCATATAAATCTCCATGCAATCATGAGAAATGTTTGAGAATATGCTAATGACTGTCCTATGGAAAGTTGTAGGTGCATTGCACAAGCCGAATGGGAGTACCGAATAGGCATAGGTCCCCCATGGATGGGTAAATGTGGTCTTCTCCCGGTCTTCTGGTGCAATTTGGATTTGGTTGTAGCCATTGAATCCATCTAGAAAAGAGAAGTATTGCTTTCCTGCAAGTGTGTCCAAAACTTGATCAATGAAGGGTAAAGGAAAGTGATCCTTCTTGGTGGTAGCATTAAGTTCTCTATAATCAACACAAACTAGTCATTTCCCTCCTTTCTTAGGCACAATCACTAATGGAGATACCCACTGACTATCTGAAATGGGGTAGATAAATCCTGCATCTAGCAATTTATGCAGTTCTCCTTTCACAATTTCTCTTAGTGCAGGGTTAATCCTTATTTGTTGCTATCTTACTAGAGTGCAATCATCTCTGATATAAATTTTGTGGGTATAAAGTTTAGGATCCAATCCCTTCATATCATGATAATCCCATGCAAATGCATGTTGATGGGCCCTTAATAGTTTTTCCAATAACAATTGTTGCTCTTCATTCAATTTACTATTAACATTTAGATATTCTCCCTCTGATTCATGGACTTGTGTAGTTAACTCTATCATGGCTGCTTCATTAATACATGGTACCTTTAGTTCATATGGTATCAATGTATGGAACATACCTATTGTTGTAGGAAGAATGTCTACAGGAAGAGTGGTTGCAAGAAGAGTGGCTGCAGGAAGATCGTCTGTAGGAACAGTTGCTGCAGGAAGAATGTCTACAGGAATAGTGGCTATAGGAAGAGCAAGTAGAAGTGTCCTGACCGAAGTAGAAGACGATGCTTCCTCCACTTCATAATGGTTCTGAATGAGATTAGCCAATACTTCATCCTCATCTTGGAGCTACATGAAAGAGATTTTTCCTAGCATCATAAGCTGCGCCATAGAATTAACTTCCTCGGCCTCTTCACCAACTTGTGGCCATACAAAATATTTCTCATCATGAGATGGCTAAGTAGGTGGATAAAGAACAAAAAATTTAGTACTCCTTCCATCTGAAATGGTCATGTCTCCTGACCGATATCTAATGTATGCATATGCAGTTGCCAACCAAGGCCTTCCAAGAATGATGGGATAACCACATAGTGTAGTCTTAAGAGAAAGAATCATAAAATATGTTGGGTACTCCCAGGAGTCTAGAACTACCAAAAGATCCTCCACTACACCATCAAGCTTAACAGTAGAGATATCAACAAGTTGCAGGACAGTAGGAGTAGATCTCATACTTGCAATATTTAGTTGTTGCAAGATGTCTTTGGTCATTACATTGATTGCTGCCCCTAAATCAATTAGAGCATTCTTCACTTGGATCTTGTTTATGAAAACTGCTACTACAAGACTACTTGGGTCATTATACTTGGGAATAGTCACTTTTCCCAACATGATATCAGCTAGCTAGCCCACCACATGAACTGTAGTTGGGTTTCTCTTCTTCCTTCCTAGCTTCTTAAGAAAAGCTTCCTTGATAGCTTTGTTGTAGATTGGAACATCCTTTATGACCTAGAATAGGGGTATCTGAACATATATATGTTTTAGCTAATCTAGGATGTCAAAAGTGGTATCCTCTTTTTCTTCTTTCTTCTTGGCAACTTCCAATCTCTAAGGAAATGGTGGTTCTTGTTTAGTCTGCTTGACTTGGACTGGTTTAGGATTTTTAGGTGCATTTGGCTGAATGGGATCATTCAGAGGTTCCTCCTCCTCTTCCACAGGAAGTTCAGTGATAATTGGCTTGGGAGGGCCTGATAGAGTAGTTCTTGAATGCAAATGGATGTCACATACACTCATAGCATATGCAGGGAATTGATTTGAATCACCAGATTATGCAAGATGTTGTTGTGGTTTGTTATTAGGATTGGGTGTGGGTTGAGTTGGTAGCTGAGTTGGTTTAGGTCCATTTTAGCTTGGATTAGCAGGTGGAGGCATTATAGCAGGTTGTTGGGGTTGAGAAGGCGGCTACATGTAACCAGTTGTCTAAGTAGGCCATTGTTGTCCTCCTCTCCATTGATTTGTTTGTTGCCAATTTCTTGGAGGTGGTTGCCAATGCCCTTAAAATTGCTGCCAATTCCCCTAAGGTTGCTACCACTGAGGTGGAGAATTCTGATGACTGGGCCAAGCATTTGGAGGGTTACTCCAAGGTTGTGGTGGATATCCTCCATAACTGGATGGATATGGGGGCTGCCATTGGTTACCAGATGAATAAGAGTTAAAATATGGTCCAACATAGGATAGTGGATTTGGTGGCATACCTTGTCTTGGATCCCAAGGATTCCTTTGTGCAACATAGTAGACTTGGTCTTCTTCAATCTGAATTGGCTTGAATTAAGGTGGAATTTGCTTGCTTTCCAAGTTAACTACCATCTTACATCTGCAGTCTTTCTTCTTTTGTTTGTAGTGAGGACAATACTTTGTCAACATCATCTCTGCCTCTTCTTGCTTCTTCTTGGCCTAAAGTGTATCTAGCTGGGTAGCTAGATTGTTGATAATGTTTTTCTTGAAGTCTAGGTATCTAGCCATGCATACAAAGAGTAATGTATATGTATTATTGAAACTGGAGAATGAGAGTACAACGTCAAATCATGCAACCTTTTGAAGAAGGAGCATCAAATAATTATTTATACTACAACTAAACAAGGCAGTCAACTCCACGACTGGGAGGACACCATTTAGGGAAAATAGGGAAAAGTGGAGTGATGGTGATTACACATGCAGGGAATTTGGTTAGACATGCAAGTCAAGCACAGATCCAACACAACAGTAATGCCCATGCATGCTCGATCATTTAGGTCCACTACAAGGCAGTTACGTTCAGTTGCATGAAGAATTTTTGTTGTCGGATGCCTTTGACTTGGAGTGATTTCTCAACTAGACGTTATGGTGCATGCCCAACTGGTGGTGCCTTCCTCAACTTGGCATATTAAATCTGCAACTCAAGGTTAGTACACATAATAACTGCACATCTATAACTGCTCTAAGAAACATTCATTAATCACATGCAAAATCAATATAGGTGACCCACATATCATGCCAAATATCATTAAAGCTTGCAGAGATAGGATAACATCAAATGTCAATGGTTTGAGGGAAACATTTTCCAATACCAACACTTAAGCATTAAATTCCATGACATCTATGAGAAAATAGACTATAGATTCTACCCAAAACTAGACCAAAAACTAGGCTCATCAAAAACCACGATGAGAGTTAACTCACAATAAGGCTCACTACCAAAAGACTTACAAAATAAGGCACAAAAATTTAGGGAAAGATACAAAGGACTTGTAGACTTAAGTGCACAACTCCAAGGCAAGATATAAGGACCTCATGAGATTCACTATCTCAGAGTAGGATACATGGAGATTTAGAATTTACAACATATGCTAACAATACACTCTATTGACTGAGGAATTAAAGCACATTTGACCAATATTCCACACTTTCACACTTATTCTATGATATCTTCAGTACAGTACACACACTCTACCACTTGGATCTGAAATGATCTTCTATTTATATCCATTACAAGATCTCAAAACATCAATTAGGTCAGTCAAAAGGAATACAAACAATGATTTCAACAAGTCTTCCACAAAAAACATAGTGCACTCCTATCCAATGGATAGAGAGGACCAAAAAAAATCTTATTACATCTTCCAAAGTGATCCGAAACATTACACACGTAGGCACATATCAACTCAAATCGGTAACAGGGAAATGTGTAGATGAAGCATGTAACACATAACTAGTCAGCCCAAAAAACATACTTCCAATTGAATTTACTTAATGAGGTTGTCAAAAAGATAGGTCAAGACCTAAATCCATCTTAACACCACTTCATATGTTGACACAAATCCCTAAGCACATGACACAAGTAAGAGAAAAAGCCCTATTGACCAAATATCCATAAATTGCCCAGAAGACCAACTCAAACACAATGTAGCACCAAAAGAGATCAACTATTGATGTTAGGATCACAAAAGGATGTTCCTTGAACATTCAACAACACTTCTAGATACTTATTTTATATTTCCATGCCATGAACAACTACCATAAATCAAATAGGAGTAGAACACATCATCACAAAGATATAGAATGCACAACCATGAGAT
The DNA here is from genome assembly GCA_007258455.2 of Sequoia sempervirens. NCBI lineage: Eukaryota > Viridiplantae > Streptophyta > Pinopsida > Cupressales > Cupressaceae > Sequoia > Sequoia sempervirens. Next base: position 289,192,927 of record VDFB02000008.1, read on the forward strand.
ATAACATTAATGGATCAACTTGCAGACCACTTCAACACATGAAATTTGAACTAAGACACTACACAAACACTAATAGCATATTCAACAAGTTGCAGGAGCAGAGACATCAATGCAGAGCATTTTCTGGACCAATCCAAACAACCAACAAAATTGCCTTGACCTTCTACAATTTATAGAAACCTCCTCGGTAACACCGGTGACCTAAAAATATAGGAGTGCAACATCCACAAATCACAAACACTAAATACCAAACCACAAGACCACATTTATAATAGTGGAGGAATGTGGAGCATTCTCCCAAACAATCTTCAACACAACTTTCTAAATCAAAAACTTTCAACAACTTACAGAGGCTAGAACAATCTTGAGGAAACACTTACTACCTCAAGAACAATAGAAGAGATCATATAGCATATTATGTTAGAATTGTGAAACAAGCACAAAACCACGAGCCATAGGATCAAACAACAAACAAGTACACCTTCCACGCAAGAGATCTGCAAACAAGAATTGCTAAATTCATCAACAAGGAAAAGATACAAAAGAAGCTTTCAAGAAGATATGAAAGTTGTGATATTTCCCGTGAATAATATTTGAGTGATATTTACAATAAGGGTTGAATGCTTATAAGAGAAAATCCCTAAATGAGAAAGGATTAGATCATGACAAGTGTCAACATCACATGAGATGTGACATAATGATCTAATATTAACTCAACTAATAAAGCATTCCAAAGTTTAGCTAAAGTGTGTGAGAATAAATTAGACTAATAATCAATTAAAGATTAATTAATTATTAGCTAATGTATGATAACTCTAACATATTATAGACCATCAATAACATCTATCCACCATAAACATTACTTCTAATCCTCATCTTAATGCTTCTAATCCTCATCTTAATATTTCATCATGATAACATCTATGCTGACAACAACCATAATCAATACACCTCTACTTAATATCAAACAAGGGGTGACATCCAAACATGAAATTCAACAACACCACCATACATCAATGACAACTAATTCCAAACAACAACTTCAAAAATAATATGTAACAAACCAAACAAGTGTTGACAACCAATGCCAACAAACTCACCAAGTGTTGACATTAAAGACAACCAACTCACCAAGTGTTGGCATTAATGACAACCAATACCAACAATCTCCCCCTTTGGAATTGATGGTGAAACACACCTGCTCACTCCCCCCTTTTACATCAAGGACAAAGGGTCACACACATTTGCACATCAAAAACAACACATTCTCCCCCTTTGAGCAACAACACTTCTTCTTGAAGCAACTAATATGCTCCCCCTGCCAACAACAACCATTACCAGCTCCCCCTAAGAGGAAGCCGCCATCAGTCCAAGCATAAGGATATATCATGAATTACTATGCCTAGATAGATGCACCAATTATGCATCTAGTTAGAAAAAAGAGGGGCAATAACCCCTAACTTCTATCAGAGATACTCAAAAGTATCCTTTGAAAGCGCCTTAGTGAAAATATCTACAATCTCATCCTTAGTAGGCACACAATCCAATCTGACTTCTTGTTTTGCAACCTTCTCCCTTAGAAAGTGATACTAGATAGAAAAGTGTTTGGTTCTTGAATGCATTACCAAATTCTTGGAAATATTAATTGCATTGGTATTATCACACAATATAGGAATGGGTTCATCATATACCATCTTTAAATCCTTCAAATTTTGCTTCATCCAAAGCACCTGGGTGTAGCAAGATGGTGCAACAATATATTCAACTTCTATTGTGGATAAAGACACTGAGTCCTACTTCTTACTAAACCAAGAGACCAATCTATCTCCCAATAAAAATGCACTACCACTGGTACTTCTCTGATCATCCACACATCCTGCCCAATCAACATCAATATAAGCACTCAGAGAAAAATTGCCATCCTTCTTATACCATAAGCCATAATCTAGAGTTCCCTTCAAATATCTAAATATTATTTTCACTACTTTCTCATGATATTGCTTAGGATTAGCTTGAAATATAGCAAATAAACATACTACATGCATAATATTAGGTCTAGAAGCAGTCAAGTACAATAAACCTTCAATCATAGACCTATAAAGAGTCTGATCAACCTTTGGAGACTCATCAATTTTTCTCAAGTGACAACCAGTCACCATAGGAGTACCTACTAGTTTGGAATCCTCCATGCCAAAAAATTTCAACATCTCCTTTACATACTTATCCTAAGAAATAAAGATACCATCATATAGCTAAATAATTTGAACCCAAAGGAAGAAAGACAACTCACCAATCATGGACATTTCAAAATCTTTTTGCATCTCTTCTACAAACCTCTTGCACATATCATCATCTCCACCAAAGATTATGTCATAAACATATACAACCACAATTAGAATGTTGTCTTCCTGTACCTTAATGTAGAGAACACTATCTGTTGTACCTTTCTTGAAACCTTGCTGAAGCAAATACTTATCCAAGTGAGTATACCAAGCTCTAGGAGCTTGCTTGAGACCATACAAAGATTTCTTGAGTTTGCACACCATGTCTAGATTATCTGATAGTTGGAAACCATCTGGTTTCTCAATAAATACCTCTTTCTCTAGATCACCATTCAAGAAGTTTGACTTGACATCCATTTGATAAACTTTGAAGTTCTTATGAGTAGAAAAGGCAAGAAACATCTATTGAAAATGAAGGTAATATTGTAGCTTAAAACTTGTAAAACTATGAGACTATAGATCTAATTAAGTGTTTTTTGTCACAATTCTTTGTGTATGATTAATTTGTTTAGATCAATTTTACCAATTGTAGAAAGAGACAAAATATTGTAGAAGAATGAGACAAGGAGATAAAAGTGACACAACATATACATGGAGAAACCCTTTCGGGAAAAAACTCCACCAGAATCAATAGTGCTTGTATTATTTAACCTTAGAACAAGATTACAATAATACTGTATCAATCCTTGATTGATATGCTTCCTTTCCTTCAACAATCCTTCTTCACAACCTGCATTAAATTCTCATGGAACTCTCAACACTTGCTTCAATTAATAGACAATAATATGAGCATGTAAACTCATAAGAGTTGTACAATACAAGAGCATAAAGCTCCTCAAAAAAATATATGCCTAGATTGGGCAAGTAGAGTTCCACAATCTAATATGAAGTCAAACCAAATTCTTCCTCAATTTAGGCACCCCAAACTGAACACTTAACTGAACTTTGGTCAAGAAGATATCATGCAAACTTCACCTTAAATTTGGCACCCAAGAATGGGCCCAGTTGACTGAGCCTTGTAAATATCTTTGCATGCAAAAGGTGTTAAGTGAAATATGCCAACTTGGGCGCCCAAGGTGGCCCCAAGTCAATCTTAGTTAACTAAAACATATCTCTCCACCAATTCATGCAAACATTATGCATGATTGATCATCCCCACTTAACTGAAATTATCCACCTATTATTTGTCATGCAAATGAAGTCATTAGTCATGCAACTGAAGTCAACTAGCATTCAACTCAAAATAACTACATGCAACTGAAGATAACTAAACCATAACTAAACTAAACTAAAATGAACTAAACTAAATTGAACTAAACTCCACTCATGTAAATATCAATCCCTAATTTCTAGGATCAAAACATGTATTACTAAAGTGTTATCAATCCTCCAAATAGTTAACTTAAGCGACGTGGGTTCCACCTTCCATGTGGGTGCCCCATGTGCTCCTATCTTTTAGGAGCTCTTCTTGGACATCCCAACATGTTCCTATCATTTAGAAATATTCACAAATGTCAATTACATGTTCATTTCATTCAAATTTAATCTCTTTTTAATCCTAGTGTTGAGGAACACTTTCCAAGGACTTAGGAGATACATGAAATATGTTTAGGATTGCAATTAAATGGCATCCTATTCTCAACATTCCCCCACTTGACATTATACATTGCAATTATTCTAAACAAGGAATCATTATTATAAATCAAGTATAGGACTCAAGGCCAATGGCCTTCCTGCACCAAGAGAACTTATTTGTAGGAACTGGTTTCGTAAGATGATCTACAACATTGATCAAAGTGTCAACTTTCTCAATCAATACCTTCCCACTCTCAACCATTTCTCACACAAAGTGATATTTAACATCAGCATGATTAGTACGAGCATGATACATAGGATTTTTGGCTAAACAAATAGCACTTTGACTATCACATTCAAGTCTAATTTGCTTGCAATTAAAACCAATACCTTTCCCAAGTCTTTGTAACCAAAATTCCTCTTTAGAGGCATGTGTAGCAGCCATGTACTCTACTTCTATGTTGGAAAAAGCAACCGTGGGCTGCCTCTTACTCATCTAACTAACCGCAGCTCCAAACCAAGTAAACACATAGCTACTGTTGACCTCCGACTGTCTAGGTCTCCTACCCAATCTGAATCAACAAAACCCCTTATGTCCAATGATCTGTGCATAATATCTATATCATTAGTAGCATGATAAACCAAATAGTAATCAAAACTACCTCGTAAATATCTAAACACCCTCTTAACAGAATTCCAATGTTCTTTACCAAGGTTAGACATAAACCTACTTCGAACTCCCGTTGCTTGGGCTATATCTGGTCTTGTACAAACTATTGCATACATCAAACTACCAACTGCACTAGCATATGGAATTTCAAACATTTCCTCATGATCAAAATCAGATTTAGGACTCATGTCTAAACTTAACCTCGTGCTAACTGGTAAAGGAATATTAATTGGTTTACTATCATGCATGCTAAACCATTTCAAAATACTATCAACATAGTTGCTTTGACTTAAGCAAAGCTTTTTGTTACCTCTCTTTGTTGATCTCCATACCAAGGATATATTTTTCAGCCCCTAAATCTTTCATCTCAAATGTGTTAGAGAGTTGTGCTTTCAATTCTTTGATCATTACCTTGTTGTTACCAATAAAAAACATGTCATCAATATACAAGATAATAATTAAAATTTGATCATCAATAAATTTTATGTAAACACAATGATCTTCCTCACTCCTAACATAACCAATTTTCAATACAAAAGCATCAAACTTCTGGTACCACATCCTAGGTGACTGTTTCAATCCATATAAAGATCTCTTTAACCTGCAAACCAATTCTTCTTTTCCTTTTACAACAAAACCATCATGATGCCTCATATAAATCTCCTCATCAAGATTCCCATGTAAGAAAGCAATTTTCACATCCATTTTCTCTATCTCAAAATCATAAGCAGTAGCAATAGATAAAAAGAATCTAATATAAGTTAATTTAGCAATAGGACATAAGATTTCATTAAATTCAACTCCCTCTCTCTGGGAGCAGCCCTTGGCTACTAATCTAGCCTTGTACCTTTCGAGATTACCATTTTCTCCAATTTTATTTTTAAAGATCCATTTACAACCAATGGCCTTTCTTCCTTTGGGAAAACTCTTAAGATCCCATGTGTCACAAGTATCCAAGGAAACCATTACCTCATGCATAGCTTGTGACCAAAGCTTGCTCTCATATGAAGACAAAGCTTCCCTGTAAGATCTAGGCTCATCATTAGTACTCATCAAAGCAAATATATAACATAAATTAGGTGGGCTATACCTATCAACAAGATTCTGTTGTCTTGTGGATCTTCTCAAAGGAGGTTCTTCTTGTTCCTCAATATGCTCATCATGATCATCTATCTCAGAACTCTGTGAAATCTCCTCATCCAATCCATCCAATTGTTCTTCAACATGTGCGTCTTCATGCTTCTTAGTATTTATCTCAAAATGCATTGTTCAAGAAGTATCCTTCTCCTTTGGTTGTATAAGATCTAAATTCCCTGAAAATCACATCTCTCGATAAAGTAATTTTTCAAGTTAGAGGATTCCAAAGCTTGTAACCTTTTACATTTTCACCATAACCTATGAATATGCATTTATGTGCTTTTGGATCCAACTTAGACCACTTTTCTTTAGGCACATGAACAAAAGCCCCACAACTAAAGATCCTTAAATGTGCAACACTAGGTTTCCTACCTAACCACATTTCATAAGGGGTTTTATCTTCAATAGATGAACTAGGAGATCTATTGATTAAATAACAAGTACTTATAGCCTCGGCCCAAAGGCACTGATCTAGCTTAGCACTACTTAACATACTCCTAGCTCTTTCCATTAAGGTTCGGTTAATCCTTTCTACTACTCCATTTTGTTGAGGTGTATATGGAGTAGTTTTCTGTCTCACAATTCCTACATGCTTACAATAATCATCAATTTCCTTAGAACAATATTCACCACCATTATTTGATCTCAACACTTTTATCTTATGATCTTATTATTTCTCAACCAAAGCCTTAAATTCTTTAAACTTATAGAACACATCAGATTTGTTATACATAAAATAAATCCAAGCGTATCTTGAGAAATCATCGATAAATGTGACATAATATCTATATTTTCCAATAGAGTCAATATCCACAGGACCCATAACATCTGAATGAATAATCTCTAATAATCTTTTAGCTTTATTTGTTCCATTAGGAAATGAAGATCTAGATTGCTTTCCAAACACACAATGCTCACAAAAATCATTTTTACCAATATTATAATCAGGAATACTGTCAACCAATTTCTTATTAAGAATGGTCCTAAGACCTTTTTCACCAATGTGGCTCAATCTATTGTGCCACAACATATATGTATTTCAGCTTTAGTTACATTAGTTGATTTATTCAAATTGGAGGTATTAATCTTAAACAAAGTCCCAATCCAAGATCCTTTAGCAACCACCATATTCCCTTTCACCAATCTGCAACCACCTTTGTCAAATGTCACATGCATTCCAGAATCATTGAACTTAGATTCAGAAAGTAGATTTCTAGAAAGTCCTAGAATATGTAAAACACCATTAAGGGTCTTAACCCTACCATCACTAAAACACAACTTTATCTCTCCTTTCCCCACAACCTTTTTTGTGCTATTATCTCCAAAGAAGACATTCCCTCCATCATATGCAATATACTTAGTGAACCACTCCTTTTTAGGAGTCATATGATAGGAGCAACCTGAATCAATAAGCCAAGAGTTATCACTAACAGTATTAGATGAAATGACCAATGCATCATTACTGTCATCTAAGGATTTCTCTATAGAAGCATCAAAACTCTTTTTCTTGCTCTTACAATCCTTCTTTACATGTCCCAATTTCCCACAATTCCAACACTTTACCTTACTCTTACCAGGGGTTTTAGATTGTCCTTTGAACTTACCCTTTCCTTTCATGTCTCCCTTAGGTTCCTTTTCCTTAGGCCTACCTCTTACAAACAAGACATCTTGGGATCCCGTTTTAGACTTCCTCCTCATCTCCTCTGATAGGAGAGTAGGAATTATATTGTCCATCTTAGGGTTTGCAACACTACCACTAATAGCAAGAATTAGATTTTCCCAAGACTCTAGTAAAGAACAAAGTAAAAAAATGCATTTATCTTCATCTTCTGGCTTTACATCTATAGATGCTAACTGACTTAGAATCAAATTGAAAGCATTTAAATGATGTGCAATAGAATCACCATCTTTCATCTTTAAATAATACAACTTTCTTTTTAGATACAACTTATTAGTAAGACTTTTGGTTTGATAGATATCACCTATCCTCTTCCACAATTTATATGTGGTAGCTTCAACTGAAACATTCAAGAGAACAACATCAGCAAGACATAACCTTATGGTCCCTCTTGCCTTATTATCAAGCTTAGCCCAATCCTTATCTGACATCATTGTAGATGGCTTTGTCTCATTACAAATAACTAACCACTGATCTCTCTCTTCAAGGAGATCCTCTATTTTTAGTTTCCACATCTCATAACTAGATCCATTGAATCTTTCAATATCTAGAGGAGAAGTAGAACTCATTGTAACACACTTCTTTTACAAATCTGCAATAACACAATAGTAAAAGCTCCCACTATAGCCAAAAAACCTTCAAACTTTTAAGAGAAAGGCATCCCAAACCCTAACCAACCATGGCTCTGATACCAACTGTTGAAAATGAAGGTAATATTGTAGCTTAAAACTTGTAAAACTATGAGACTGCAGATCTAATTAAGTGTTCTTTGTAACAATTCTTTGTGTATGATAATTTTTTTAGATCAATTTTACCAATTGTAGAAAGAGACAAAAAGATTGTAGAAGAATGAGACAAGGAGATAGAAGTGACACAACATATACGTGGAGAAACCCTTTCAGGAAAAAACTCCACCAGAGTCAATAGTACTTGTATTATTTAACCTTAGAACAAGATTACAATAATATTGTATCAATCCTTGATTGATATGCTTCATTTCCTTCAACAATCCTTCTTCACAACCTACAATAAACTCTCATGGAACTCTCATACACTTGCTGCAATTAATAGACAATAATATGAGCACGTAAACTCATAAGAGTTGTACAATACAAGAGCATAAATCTCCTCACAAAAATCTATGCCTGGATTGGGAAAGTAGAGTTCCACAATGTAATATGAAGTTGAACCAAAGTATTCCTCAATTTAGGCACCCCAAACTGAACACTTAACTAAAATTTGGTCAAGAAGATATTGTTAGCTCTAAAAAATGCAGGCAAGATGCCTCAAGAGGCTGCCAATCTCTTGATACGCTTCAGGGTAACAGACAAGGTTGGAAGAATTCAACCTTCTACTCTTTAGGTACTGCAAAACCTGGGTGGGTGTACCTCTCTGAATAATGCAGACTTAACTTGTAATCAATATTCTTATAACAACTTGTTCACAATGGCAGATGGGAGTGAACAATTATAATTCAACTTGAAAATGGTAACAAAACTCTAGTCTAGATTCTAAAATGCTCAATTTTAAAAGATGTAAAGAGAATGAATGAATTCAAAATGATAAAATGCAGAGACCAGTGCCTTATTGGGTATGCGGAGTCAAATGAAATCAAATGAGCAACACTTTCTGGAGAAAACTCAAATTATCTGGCATATATTCTGTTTACAACTTGTATAAACATGCAAAACTGTGCCTACTAAGCTCTACTTGAATAATCCAATTGAATCTCTCTAATTACTGTGATTAACTAAAAGGATTTAGTCTTTACTTGAAAGAACCAATCAATCAATCACACAAGTACAACAAATGTGCACTGATAAATCGAATACAAACTTGTCATATCAATTTAAACAACCAGAAAGAGTCTATCTTGGAGACAGCTTAGCCATACTTTCATCAAATTCAACAGATAATTGAGACCAAAAATGTGCAGCAACATCAATTGACTTTCATAAATACCTCCGATTTGAAAACATGCATCATAGTCTCTGATTTGATGAATTTATAGTACTGTATCCATCAGAAATTGCCTACTGTATATTAAATAACTAATAGCTCCTAATTACAATTGCAAGAATGCTTATTTATACACAAGCATTTGGATAAAATGCTAAAATGAGAGAACATGTCAGCTTAGCACAAAAATCAGGCTCCAATCGAGCTGGCAAGCAACAGCTCTCAGGCAGATACATGTTGGCCTCAATGTTTTGTATTTCTGTTAATCACCTGTGAATAGTCGGTGAGACACAATATATCATCCTGCCGAAGGCAATTCAATCGTTAGACATATTTTGCTATTGCTGTGACTTATCGCTCTCGAGGAGATGTCATACAGACTTCAATTACATTGCGCTGAAACAAACTTTTCCTTACGTGCTTTCCTGTCGCTAAGACACACAAATATCTCTCGCCAATGAACTCCTTTAGCCTCATTCATATTCGCTGTAGCTCATCTAGGTCGTCGAGACATCCCGTAGATCCCTTTATGTTTTCCCGAGAGCACCTTTACCTTTCACGTGTCGCTATGACTTAAAGTTCCTCCTGCCGACGAGCCCGTCATGTATATTGCTGTAGCTTCCATTGATTGGAGAGACCTCTTGTAGATTATCCAATGCTTCACCAAAGGTCTTCAATTATCCCCACGTCGCTGAGACAAGGCAACACCTATGCTGACAAGGATCTACATGTTTTTCATCGGCGAGACCAGAGGTCACTCACCGAGACCTCGTGCTGATATCGCTAACTCCTACCGATATTCCTTTCATCCTGTGTACATCGCCGAGACATAAATCCTTTCTCGCCGAAAGCCACAATAAAGAAACCTTCCAAGCTCTGTCGGTGAGACAAACCGAATTCGCTATGAGATATCACCAAAACCTTATGTTGGGCTGAAGTGAGCACAATGCAAAAGTCAGCAAGACAAGCAAGGCTCGCCGAGACATGATGCCGATAACCCATAGCCTTTGCCGAAAAGAAACCCATATGTGAAGTCGGCGAGACATATTGTATTCACTAAGACCACTCACCAAAACCTTTAACCTACACTGAAGGGACCCACAGTGCACCTGTCACTAAGAAATCCAGAATTCGGCAAGACGGTAGCCCGACCGCCAAGACAAATGTCGATAGAAGCCACCACGGTAGCCGAAACAACAAAAATGTCTTGCCGATAGGCAATAGACGTTTGCTAGCAGAAAAATGGATCAGAGAGACCCAAATGCTGTCACACCGAAATACCTGAAAAAAAAGATATTAGCAGAAAAACACAGTGGGTCAGGGAGACAATGGGAGACCTATGCCGAAATGAACCAGAATGTAAAATATGCATGACCCAACAAATTCAATGGGACAATATGGAAAAAATGGGTAAAATATGCATACGGTAGGACCAAATCTGGGAATTTATGATTGAAAACATATGTAAAAACATCATATTTTTACAGTCCCAATAGATATCATGCAAAATTCACCTCAAAGTTGGTGCCCAAGAATGGGTCCAGTTGACTAAGCCTTGTAAATATCTTCTCATGCAAAAGGTGTTAAGTGAAAGATGCCAACTTGGGCGCCCAAGGTGGTCCCAAGTCAATCTTAGTTAACTCAAACATATCTCTCCACCAATTCATGCAAATATTATGCATGATTGATCATCCCCACTTAAATGAAAGTATCCACCTGTTATCTATCATGCAACTGAAGTCATTAGTCATGCAACTCAAGTCAACTAAAGTTAATTAGCATTTAACTCAAACTAACTACATGCAACTGAAGATAATTGAACTATAATTGAACTGAACTAAATTGAACTCCACTCATGTAAATATCAATCCCTAATTTGTAGGATCAAAACATCAATTACTGAAGTGTTATCAATCCTCCAAACAGTTAACTTAAGCAAGGTGGGTTTCACCTTCCATGTGGGTGCCCCATGTGCTCCTATCTTGTAGGAGCTCTTCTTGGATGTCCCCACATGTTCTTATCATTTAGGAATAATCACAAATGTCAATTTAAATGTTCATCTCATTTGAATTTAATCTCTTTCTAATCCTAGTGTTGAGGAACACTTTCCAAGGACTTAGGAGATACATGAAATATGTTTAGGATTGCAATTAAATGGCATCATATTCCCAAAAACATCCTTATTGCCTCCATTTTGGCTACCATAGCAAAATTTGATGGCAAGAGACACTGCACATGTCATCTGGTGTTGTCATTGATGGCAACCCTAGTTAATGATTCGATCCGCACGTCATCATTTGATCATACTGTAAGTCAGATTGAAGATCACTGTTTAACTGTCAAGCAAGAATAGAGCATCTGACAAAATTGTGTTCATCGATTCACATGCAATTTTTTGTTATCATTTTGAGTTGTGGATCTTAGGGAAGGTTGTTTGGTTTATGATCTATGTTATTCTTGAATCTTAGAGCCTCGTATCGATCCGTGTGCAAGTTAGGAGATTCGGTTGATTAATTTTTTGTTTAACAATGCATGAAGGCCGACTAAGTGAATATAGTCATTGCAGATATTCAAGGAGTAATTGTTTAAGTGTTTTTGTGTTTGAGCATGTTGATTTGGGCCCTCATTATGTTGTGTCCGACTTTGGTTGGTGCACATTAAAAATTAATTATGGATTGAGCCAACAATTTGTAGATATTTTCATATTTTGGCTGAGCCAACATGTAGCTATTAAATCTTTAGTTGTGGATATATATAAGTGATCGATATATCATTTTGATATATGTACGAAGTGTGTTGATGTATGTTGCAAATGTCAGAAGGGTTGTAGAGCGATTATGCACAGTTTCACTTGTGCATAAAAGGATTTTGTGAAGCGAGTTAAAGCAGACAGAGCAAAAGAGCAGAATCAAACAGAAGGTCAAGAAATCAATTAATGTGCTTAATCAAAACTATTCTTAGGAATTTGTAGATGCTATTTCATAGTTCACCACTCCAGTTGTATTTTTACATTGATTGTAAGGCAGTAAGCCTTTCTATTTTTGAGCAGTGAGCTCTAGGCAGTGTGCCTAAATGCAAATGCATTCCCATTTTGTAAACATATTTTTGAGTATACTCAGATAATATTGTGGATTGACCTCCACCGTGGTTTTTCCCCTAATAGGGTTTCCACGTAAAAATCCTTGTGTTATGGTGTTTTGGTTGTTTTCTTTATGTTCATGCATATTTCTTTTGGTTGAATGTTATTAGTACTTTAAAGATCAGATTAATAAAGTTAAAAATTATAGAACACTAATTCACCCCCCCTCTCATTGTTCCTTGATTCCAACAATTGGTATTAGAGCCTAGTTCCTTGAAAGAAGTTTAAAAGCTTGGGGAAGATCTGAGAAAGTGATTCAATGGATTCAAGCAGTCTTCAACAACAAATTTTGGTGGCCCTAGATGATCTTGATCAGTCCGAATATGAAGTCTGAGATTTAAAGGAAAGTCTCAAGAATGTTGAGAAGTTCATTCAATCATTGAAAGATAAAATCAATGATTCAAGGGAGAAGAGAAGGGAACTCTGTGATTAGATCAACTAGAAAGAGAGTAAAAGCATTGAAGATGAACAATTGAGTCAAGACTTGAAGGAAAAGACAAAAGAGTGTGAAAAGTTTTCCAGAGAAAATGTTGTCCTAAAGGATGTGATAGAATCTATTATGATGAGGATGACAAAGGAGATTGAAGACATAAAGAAGAATGAAGAGAAGCTTGCTCAGTCCTTGAAAGAAAATATGAAGAATGCAGTTGAATTACTGATGGATTCAATTAGTTGGAGCTTGAATTGGAACAATCCAGAAATAATGAAGAAGAGCTTGAGAAGCAGATTGTTGATCTTAGAGGTGAACTTGTTGCTGCAAATGAATTCAAGGAGAAGTTCAAGATTAGCTCAACCAAGCTTGATGAACTGATTAAAAGTCAAAGTACTAAAGGTGACAAGCGAGGTATTGGATATGAGGAAAGAGAAAGTTCTAGATCTGGAAAAAGGAGATTCATGCAAGGAAATCAGATGAACAAAGCTGGAAGGAATCCGGTAAGACAACCTAATGCTCAAAGGTTCAATGGTTATTGTTTTGTTTGGAATAAATTTGGTCATATGGCTACTCAATGTAGAAGTAGAATGAATTCAAGTGGTCCATCATTTTTTGGTTAGTGTTTCAATTACAATAAGTATGGTAATAAGTCAAATGAATGCAAAAATATGATGAGCAACTTTTATAGAGATGTCAGATGCTATAAATGCAATAGATTTTTCCATATTGCTAACCAATACAGATCAAGAGAAAATCAATGGAACAACTGGTCTGGATAAAGAAATGTGGTGTGCTACAATTGCAACAAATCCAGTGACATTGCTAGATTCTATAGAAGTAGAAAGGGTCTATTAAATCAAGGGAAAAACATGCAGAAAGATGAAAAGGGGAAAGGAAAGGTTACTACAAATGAGATCAGGAAGCAAATGAAGAATATATGGGTGAAGAAGAGTCTCTCTGTTGTAGGAAATGAGTTAGCACTAGAATTAGGGTCTGGAAATTCATCTGTTAATTCCTCCGGGAATTAGTTTTAGGCCTCTGGCCTAGGGGGAGTTCTCAAGAAAATCCTTCAAACCCCCTATTAGTAGTTGGTACCGGGATATGGATGAGTGCAGTGATTGCATTGATGATCTATAGATGTTTTTGAAAAATTTGGAGAGAGTATTTATGCAAAGTTGAAGGTCCGCAGAAGAGTTATCCTTCATAGAGTATGGAAACAAGGTATCCAAATGAGTTAGGGAAAAAGCATTTATTGCAACAAAAATTTAGGTGTGTGAATGATAAAAGGTCATTTGTATCCCTCATTTGTCACTTTGCACTTTGAGAAGAAGTTCAGAGAGCTATGAAGTGAACCTTGGCAAAATTTGGCAAAGATTCAGTGTGAAAGCAATTTGGCGATCAAACCCTAATCTAGCGAAAAGGTATTTATCGTGAAACTTGTGAACTTGTGAATTTATGAAAATGGTTGCTCCGTTGGTAGTTGATATCAAGGATAGAGCTCGTCTGAAATTCAAGTGGCATCCTTTCAAATTTGTTGAGACAGAGCCCTTAGGTGCATTTTCGTCTGTTTTGTATGACATCCTGCATATTGAAGACATTAGGGCATACATTCATGCAAATATTGAGGAGTTACGAAGTTCGTAGTTGTTGAATTTATACTCAAATCATATAGTTGGAGAATATTTCAAGGTAAAGCCCGAATTCAAAACCCTAGAGGAGAAGAAATTCATGTAGATTATAAAATTTCCCGTGTTTAAAGAAAATGAATGGGTCTGGTATATTTTGAGCCGAGTTCATGCTGAATTTATGTGGTTGAGTCAACCTTTTAAGATTATAAAAGAAGCCATAAGCACTGTTATAGGTTTAAATTCCTCTGATGGGTTGTCGATCTTGAAATCTGTGAAGAATCAGACAATTACTGATGCAACCGGTTCAATGTTTGATAAAAGAGCTATGAAAATTGATGATATCATTGAAGTGGATGTAAAATTTGCATCTATGGTCATTGGTTACAAGATCTATCATTCCAGTCGGGATAATTTTGTATCTGGTATAGCTATTTATCCAGCATATCAGATGGTGAAGGAGAATGCAGAGTATGATCTATGTGAGTTACTCCAGAGTCAGCTAATGGAGAATCTTGGTAAGATCAAGAAAGACAAGAAGAATTCCTTTAAATATGGTAATCTGTTGTTGTGTTTGTTCTTTTACTTTATGAATGAAGTTTTGAGATTTGGAAAAGTACAATGGAAAGATAATAAACCGGTAGCTGTTCAAATAAGAGATATCTTGCACAAAGTTGGTGATAGTAAAGATAGGAAAACTGCAATCTGCGGTTATTTCAAGAGTTTTCATAATGAAATGCAAGCAAGAGAAATAATTCCTACTTCTATTGTGGAGAAGTATAAAGATGCTATCTGTTTTATGGTTGATATTGATCAATGCTTGATGGAAGCTGCAGATCCTAGAATGGTCTGAATTATGCCAATGGGCTATGAAGTTGAGGAGAACATCTTGGAACTATATGCACAACATTTGTTGAGTAAACCTTGAGATTTGACAGAAGAGAGGTTTGGAACCTATGAAGAAAAAGATATGGAAGTACATGAGCAGTTGAAGAAGCCAATGATAGTTTAGAGAGTAAGGAAGGAAGTGGAAGCCTTTGTAGAGAGCGTGGGTATATTTGCAGAAGCTGTGAGAGAAGCTAGAAGAAAGAGAGAAGAAGCTAAAGCAGGAGAGTCATCTAGAACTAAATCTGCTAGTCTGGCAGCATCCTCTGCCTGAACTAGATCTACAAGAAGCTCCACTCTCTCATCTAGTCCTGCAAAGAAGTCAAGTCCTATAAAAGCTCAAGCCAAGTCATCCGAGAGAGAAGGAAAAAGGAAGAAGGAAAAGAGCACAAGAGTTTATGTTGTTGTTTCTGAAGATGAAGAGATTGAATTTGATGAAGAGATAAGAGAAATCAAACAAAAGGGCACAAAGGAAACAAAAGTCTCTAAGGAAAAGCCCTCCGGTGAAGAGAAAGGAAAGAAAAAGATGAAAATAGACAAATCAGGTATGTCTATAGAAGAAGTGGAGAAAGCATCGATTAAGGATGGTAATCTTAGGCCTCTTTGTGAATGGTATGACACCTTTGATAGTGCCAGTCAAAGAGTTCTTGAGGAAGCTTCACTAAATTACTTGAATAATTTCAATATGACTCTTATTGAAATAATGTTTGCATTGCCCAAAATTCTATATGAAATTTTAGAAATGAGAAGAGTGAGTGCAAGGACAAAAGAAGAGCAAATGAGAGAATGAATACTTGTTGATCTGTGTCTGGTGATGTCATTGGAAGAAATGAAGAATATACTAAATGAAGCAAAAAGGGATTTTAAGAGAAAAACAAGGGTGAACAAGTTGATGATTGGATAGACTAAAGAAGTTGCAAGGGATACTAAGAAAATCCTCAAGGAAATTCTGTTAAAGAATAGATACAATGTTGTTTATGAAGAAGTGCATGATGAAGATGTCTCATCTAGTCTGATAGCAGAAGAGGGAAAAGAAGATACATTTGAGGACACTCTAAATCCTCTAGATATACATGATGCTAAAATTCCTATGGAGACTGAAGCTCCTAGAGTAGTGTCGGTTGAAGAAAAAGAGATTTCTGAAGCCATGCAAGAATTAGTGACTGGCGAGAAGAAGGATGAAGTGAAAGTTTTTGTGGAAGCAAGAGACACTGCTAAGGAAGTGAAGGAGTTTTTAGAAGAGCAACATGAAGAGTTTGATATTGAATTGATTAGAGGTCCTATCAACTTGGCTACTTTGTCTCCTATTGAAAAATTGAAAGTTGCATCGTTTGCATAGGCCAAGGCAAGGGAAGAAATTAAATTGAAATCACATATTGAAGATAGTGAGCTGTTGAATCTTGCATCTAATATTCTGGAGAAGATCATGCCTTTATATGTCAAGGATTCATCTGATTCTCCATCTGGTCAGCTGAAGAAGCTTGTTAATTTTGTAAGTAATCATTTTGATTCACTTGAGAAGTTAGCTATGGATAAGGTTCAAAAGGAGTTTGATGCTAAAACGTTCAGTAGATTGAAAGGGATGATAGCTAATGATAAATATTTGTTAGCTACTTGTGTAAAGAATATCCAAAGTGCTTTGTCTAAAGGTGGTAACATTTATAAGTCATGTCTATCTTTATCTAAGTTCACTGAGGACATTGAAAAGAAAATGAAAGAATGTGAGAAATTGTTAGCATATATCACTCAAGCATTCAATCCTCTAACCGTTTCTGTTGGAAAGAAAGAAGATCAAGTCATATCCTTTCTTGACAAGATCAAAAATTTGAAGCATGAAGAAGGTAACATTGTTGAAAGGGTTTGTGAGCTTAGAGGACTAATTGGTCCTAAGATGGAAACAATGTTGAGTGCATTCAAGGAAGCATAAGATGTTATGGCAGTCGATGATCTGGTGAACCTTGAATCAGAAGAGATGCAATCTTACTTATTCTGTGGTCACATGACTATCTTGGAGAGTCTCAAGAAGAGTTGGGACATGAGTTTGAAACTGTTGAAGAACAATTTTGCAAATCTATTCAAGTTTATGTAAGTTGTAGAAGCCTGTTTGTACATATGCAGTTTGTTCATAGCAATTTTGTTTGATTTTTGGTATGCGGATTCCTACCTTTTCCATTGATGTCAAAGGGGGAGAATGGAACAGTGAAAAATGTTATAATCATCTCAGGGGGATTTGTGTTTTTGGAGTTTTGAAGGTTGGCAGTGTATTCATGTTGGTATTGATTCGACACTTAGTCATTTTTCACTAAGTGTTGCCATCAATGCCAAAGGGGGAGATTGTTGGAAAGAGACACTACACATGTCATCTAGTGTTGTCATTGATGGAAGACCTAGTTAGTGATTTTATCCACATTTCATCATTTGATCATACCAGAAGTCAGATTGAAGATCAGTGTTTAACTGTTAAGCAAGAACAGAGCATCCGATAGAATTGTGTTCATCAATTCACATGCAATTTTTTGTTATCATTTTGAGTTGTGGATCTCAGGGAAGGTTTTTTGGTGTATGATCTTTGTTATTCTTGAATCTTAGAGCCTCATATCGATCCGTGTGCAAGTTAGGAGATCCAGTCGATTAATTTTATGTTTAACAGTGCATGAAGGCCGACTAAGTGAATATAGCCATTGCGGATATTCAAGGAGTAATTGTTTAAGTGTTTTTGTGTTCGAGCATGTTGATTTGGGCCCTCATTATGTTGTGGCTGACTTTGGTTGGTGCACATTGAAAATTAATTATGGATTGAGCCGACAGTTTGTAAATATTTTAATATTTTGTTGGAGTCAACATGTAGCGATTAAATCTTTAGTTATAAATATATATAAGTGATCAATTATATAATTTTGATATATGTATGAAGTGTGTTGATGTATGTTGTGAATTTTAGAAGGGTTGTAGAGCAATTATGCACAGTTTTGCATAAAAGGATTTTGTGAAGTGAGTTAAAGCAGACAGAGCAAAAGAGCAGAATTAGACAGAAGGTCAAGAAATCAATTAATGTGCTTAACCAGAACTATTCATAGGCATTTGTAGATGCTATTTCATAGTTCACCACTCCAATTGTCTTTTGAAATTGATTGTAAGGAAGTAAGCCTTTCTGTTTTTGAGCAATGAACTCTAGGAAATGTGCCTAAATGCAAGTGCATTCCCATTTTGTAAACATATTTTTGAGTATACTCAGATAATATTGTGGATTGACCTCCATCGTGGTTTTTCCCCTAATAGGGTTTCCATGTAAAAATACTTGTGTTATGGTGTTGTGGTTGTTTTCTTTATGTTCATGCATATTTATTTTGGTTGAATGTCATCAGTACTTTAAAGATCATATTAATAAAGTTAAAAATTACAAAACACTGATTCACCCCCCTCAATGTTCCTTGATTTCAACAAAAGTCTCCTCAAAATCAATACCCTCAACTTGATAATATCCCTTACATACCAATCTGGTCATGTTCCTTACAACTTCACCATCTTCATTCAGTTCATTTTGGAACACCCACTTTGTTCTTATCACATTCTTTTTAGTAGGTCTAGAAACCAATTGCCAAGTCTGATTCTTCTCTATCTGACTCAATTCCTCTTACATTGCCTTTATTCGACCATCATCTTTTCTAGCATTAGAAAAGTTATTAGGCTCTACTTTTGACAATAAAAAAAAATTTACTTGCACACTTGCTCTTGGTCAACACACCTTCATTCTTGTCTTCAATGATCTAATTAGTAGAATGATTCTTCTAAACATATTTTATTTAATTTTTTTTATTCGTCTCTAGCTCTAGTTGCTTCTCTTATTTCTCTTCTTCCTCTTAAATCTAGGAAGGTATATCAAATATGCAAACTTCTGGTTCTTATGAGATATGACATAAATATTCATCCACCTTAACATTTTTGTTTTCAATCACCTTTCCCAATCTCTTGTTGTAACATCTGTAGGCCTTGCTTTTGGTGGAGTAACCAAGAAAAATTCCTTCATCACACCTTTAGTCAAACTTTCCAAGGTCTTCTTCATCTCTTCTAATATAACATTTGCTACCAAAAATTATGAAGTATATAACAGTGGGAGGTCTTTCATACCACAACTCATAAGGGGTCTTAGTGCTATTGACCCTCAACTATACTTTGTTAAGTAAATAGACATATGTGTGAAATTCTTCTTCCCAATACATATCAAGAAGATCAACATCTTTCAACATAGCTCTAGCCATCTCTTGCACAATCCTATTCTTCCTTTCCATTTCCCCATTCTATTGAGGGGTTCTAGGAGCAAACAAATGTCTCCTAATACTATGAAATTCACAAAACTTTTCAAATTCATTTGAAGTATTTGATCTTATCATCCATCTCATTCTCTATTTTTTCTTTGAATATTTTAAACTTATTAAAATATTTTGATTCATCTCTTAAAAATGTAACCCAAGACATTCTAGTGTAATCATCAATAAGCAACATGAAATAACTTTCACCTTGTTGACTCATTTTTCTTGTAGGTCCACATAGGTCAGTGTGAATCAACTCCAATGGCATTGTAGTAGAGCATTCCTTGCTCTTGAAACTTCTTGTTTTCTTTCCCATTTGATACTCGCATAAATTGTTTGCAGGCTTGGTTATCTTAGGCATATCTCTTACTACATGAGTAGAGTTTATCTTTACCATATTGTCAAATTTTATGTGCCCCATTCTTTTGTGCCACATCCAACACTCACTGGGCTGAGCCAGTAGACAAATTCTTCCATTTGTCTCCTTTAGATGATAGACATTTTCATTTGTCCTTATACCTTCTACAACTAATATTTTAGACCCTACCTTCTTGATTTCACAACCATTGGTATGAAATGTAATATTGTATCCTTTGTTGCACATATGACTGACACTGAGAATATTGTGCTTCAAACCTTTGACATAGAGGACATCTTTAGTTCTTCTCTTTTCATCAATTCTTATAGCACCATTTCCACAAATTTATGTTGACTCATCACCACCAAATTTAACAGCTCCACCATTAACCTTCTTAAGACTAATGAACCTTCTCTGTCACCAGTCATGTGGTTAGAGCAACCACTATCAATCACCCAAGCATTTTATTCTTCCTTTGCATGAAAGGAATTCCATACTACCATTGATATTTCAGTAACCTTATCAGCCTGCAAGGTAGTGGACCTCTTACATTCTCCAATATTTCTCTTTTTACTATCATCTTTCAAGGCCATGAATAGGGTTTCATCATTTGAATCATTATCATCATCTTATGAGGAAAAACTACTTTCCTTGGAATATAAATCTCTTTTGAACTTAATATCTTTTTTGTTACTGTCATTTGATTCTTTATAAGGACATTTGATGCAAAATGACCAATCCTTCCACAATTGAAACACTTGAAAGGTAACTTACCTTTGTATTTGTTGATTCCTTTCTTCAATATTCTCACAAAGTTTGCTTCAATCTCATCAAATTCATCATCCAGATCAACTACTTCACCTTCTATATTTTTACTAGTTTTGAATGTTGCTTCCTTCTTTGGAACATCTTTGTCAAATTCTCTCATTTCAAAGGCTATGAAAGAACCAAACATTTCATCTACAAAGTACTTGTTCAAGTCCTTAGAATCTTCAATAGTAGATACTTTATGATTATAATCTTTAGGGAGAGATCCCAAAAATTTCTTCACAATCTCATCTTCTTTCACTTCTCTACCAAGACCTCTGATGCCACTAACAACTTCATCCACCTAGAGCATATAACTATCAATGTATTCTTCCTCTGTCATCCTCAGGATTTCAAATATACTCTTGAAAATTTACATCTTGGCTTGCTTTACTTTATTATCTCCTTCATAGATGTTAATTTTTCCCTAGACATCCTTAGCAAAATTGCAATTCATCACCTTCAAAAGTTTTGAATCAGCCAACCCACACAAGATAACATTCTTAGCCTTGTCATTATTCTCATATAACCTGATTTTAGCTAGATCTGTTGGAGGAGTAGCAAGATCAATATAACCATCCTTGACATATTACCAAACACCAAACCCTAGAAATTTTAGATGGTCTTCCATTCTCAATTTTCATAAGGTGTAATTTATCCCATCAAACCTAGGACCTTTGTAAGCACCATCATATGTCATCCTAGATCTTTCCTCAAGAAGTTAAGCTTCTTCAGAGGAACTTGGATTTGATACGAATTTTTGAACACACCTATAGATTGAGAGGGGGGTGAATTAGTATTTTCAAAACATAAACCCTTCATAAAACTCAAACTTCTTTACCAGATCAAAAACTCTTAAAGAAATTAGCACCAAAGAAAGATGTAGCAATTTAGTTTCTTAACAAGGGCAGTAATCCTCAACAATGAAAGATATAGTAGTTCAACCCTTTACTAAATCAGCAACAATGAAAAATTAAGCAAGGAACACACATCCACAAGATAACACTAGATTTACGTGGAAAACCCTATGAGGGAAAAACCACAGTGAGAGTTAACTCACAATATATGAAGCTCTCTACTTACAAAAGTTACAATAAGGCTCACTACCAAAATACTTGCAAAATAAGGCACACAACCTTAGGGAAAGATACAAAGGGCTTACAGACTAAAGCACACAACTCTAGGGCAAGATACAAGGGCCTGATGAGTTTCACTATCTCAAAGTAGGATACATGGAGATTTAGAATTTACTACATATGCCAATAATACACTTTGTTGATTGAGGCGTTAAAGCACATCTGATCTATCTTCCCCACACTTTCACACTTCTTTTATAAGATCTTCAATATAATACACTCATTCTACCACTTGTATATGAAATTATCTTCCATTTATATCCATTGCAAGATCTCAAAAAATCAATTAGGTTGGCCAAAATGAATACAAACAATTATTTCAACAAGTGTAACAACCCTATTGTTCTACCCATTGACTTTTACCATGTTTTAACCCACATGTGAACAGATATAGAAATAAAAAATTTCTTTTCAAACTCAATAACAATATGCAAATTTGGAGTAAACCCATTCCAAACTTCCACTACATTTCAATAATAAATGATGCATATTCAAAACTAATCCCGTTTCAAATTTCCATTGCATTTTCTTAAAGTACTTTACATAATTCCAAGTAATGATTATTTATTACATAATCCCATGTAATGATAACATTTTTCCAATTACAATTTCTCAATAAGAATAGAGATAAATTTTTACATGCATAGCTTCCATGAGCTTAATTAAATAGAGATAAAAATGTTCCAAATGTCCCTACCTGGGCATGTATCTTAAATTTCCCCAACATTGGTGCATACATTCTAGATGTTCCCATTACTAGTTCATACATTCTAGTTGTCCCCAATACTGGCGCTTAAATCCTCAAATCTCGGCCGCCAACTGTATGAGGGAGAGCATCACTCAATTGTTTTTGCGCCAACCATGGACTTGTTGCGGTTCTACACACATCTACCTAACTAGTAAGATGGCCCTACCCTTCGATGAAGAGATTGGTTTGGTAACTCCATAATCCTGGCCTTCCTAAGAATAGTGTTGTGTCCTATATATCTAGAGCTACCATACAATAGCTACAACCTACATGTATGAATTCCTTGCCTAGAATGTAATTATGGATCACAGTGAACTAATAGTGTAAACAGTGGCTACTTACACTACTTTGGCCAAATAATTCAACACCCAATACTTCGATTGTGAGTCATCTGTCCACCCAATCTTTAGCTCAATTTGGTTTTGACCATAAACATAACACACAATCACTCTAAGGTGATGACATAATAAACTATCCTTCAAGGTTACTCCCTTTCCCATGGATTATCCTAACCCTAGGAATAACCTAATTAACCACCCTAGGTAATCATAATTTCATAACATTAAATGACTTCATTTCAAAAAGTATGATCACGTCATTAAGTGCCTTCTTTTCAAAAGTATGATATCATCAATAAATGACCTCATTCAAAAATATAATCTCATCAATAAATGACTCCATTCAAGAGTAAAATCTCATCAATAAATGACTCCATTCTAGAGTATAATCAACAATCAAATGATCAATCAAATCATACAGTTTAATCCCGACCTATTTGCTTCATTCAATAATCAAGTAAACAACCCAACCAAATAGGTTATTCCTAACCTAGGGTTTCAATCAAAAGTGGTGTAATGATCAAGTGATCATAATTTTTTTATAAAACCTCTCTTTCAATATACCTCAAATATTCACATGTTTACAATGTTCACTATATTTTTATATAAATTGGAGGACATTAGCCTAAGACGAGTTTGTGCTTCTGCACCAACAATTCCTCTTCTCTATATGGCTTTGGGTTTTTGGAACATGAGTCCTCTTCTAGAATTCCATAAATAGGAATAGACTCTTAATTAGGTATATGAATATAGCATAATCAAAAAATACATTTCTCAACCCTACTATTGAATATTGATATAACAATCAAGTATACAACCTAACCCTAGGGAAAATAATATCTTCCTACTTCAAGGAGATATGAGAAAATAATCAAGTATAGAATATCAACATGGTTTGCATGACAACACAACCTATCAATGATGATATGTCTCTCATACCATCATTCCTTTTGCATTACTAACCTCTTTATCTACAAAGGTTTTCCTAGCATCATAAGCTAACAAATCAAGATAACAACATATTCCATATTACACTCTTCATGCAACACCCACATAGCCTTAACGAACTAAGTATAGTTCTAATAGCATTAAAGCCACACATGCTTCAACATAATATAAATGTATTCTCAAATAAGAGGGTTTCACTAATTCAAGACTCAATCAAGTATCACATAAGATTATTCCATACTAAGTAATAACTAAGTTCATAAGAACAAGTAGATCAATCATTCCCAAAGGCAATCTTTTTCAAACAAAGGAATTATAATCAAATAACCTTTTAAGCATAAACCATAGAGGAATATAAATCAACACCCCTAGATATAAAGTTCCAACTAATAAGGTTGCTTTCCAATCTCAACCTCTACAACCATGAATGTTACTCCTTCAATGTTCAACTAATCTCCAAACTCTAGCCTCCTCTCAAGAACAATCAACAAAACAAAACTCACAAACAATTCTCTCTCTCTCACTAAAACTCTCAAAATGATATTTGCACAAAAAAATATAGCAGAATAATAACAAAGAAATTAGAATGAAAAGTGTGATAAATGGTAGAGAGAGCACCACTATATATACTTAAATTTTAGCTTCCAAAGGATACAAACAAGCTAACAATTCTACCACCTTCCTACTCTCATGCAACGAATCAATTGATTTAAACTCCTAGTTACAACACATGATAGTCTTCATATTTCCAATTTCATAGAATGGTTGATTCAACTTCATTCTTGAGATAACATGGATCTTTCACTGAGCCAAGGGACAATGATGCATTGTTACAGGTTTCCTATTTGGTTTTCAAGTTGACTACCCTCACAAATTTCTTCCATCTTTGCATTAATTGAGTTTTATGCTTATCACATTGCTTTACTTGTACATGGCATGGGATTAAGACTTCTAATGGTTTCTAAATACTACATCTTTTGGCACCACATATCCATATTTTAGCGCCCTTTACTTATGCACAACAAAGACTTAGTCAACATTGTTAAATCTACTTTCATTTCTATTTGCAACGTTTAAATTGTATTTCCTTTTCCTATGCGCTATTTAGAAAGGCTTTAAGAATTACTCTGCCATTTTATATGTTTTATTTTAAAATCATTTATGTGTGGCATTATATTACAATGTTGCTGATTTTTAAAACAATTTCTCTCTAGCATATTATTCATGCAAGTTTGACTCATATTTTATGCACTACATTTAAACCTTTTCATGTGCTTTATAAATTGTATTGATTATTATTTACTTAGCATTCAACTATTCTCATTACTTACTATCACATTGTGGCTAATATATATTACCAAGT
Source organism: Sequoia sempervirens (assembly GCA_007258455.2). Taxonomy (NCBI): domain Eukaryota; kingdom Viridiplantae; phylum Streptophyta; class Pinopsida; order Cupressales; family Cupressaceae; genus Sequoia; species Sequoia sempervirens. Next base: position 289,218,318 of record VDFB02000008.1, read on the forward strand.
TTCCTTGCTTTAAACACATCTTCACACTCCCATATAGTGTAGTATTAAGTGCTTTGCAAACTTCATTTAATATTTTGTCTTTTATCATATACCACTAACTTATGCATAAATTTTGTTAGTACATTCATTTTTCTTTTAAACAACCATATTCTCACATGGCTTGCACTTCATATAAGCACTTTATAGATTTTACAATATGCATTCATATATATATATATAATATCATTATTATAATATATATATTAGTATACATATATTCACATAAAAAAATTCTTTGGTTTTTAAATATATTCACAAATATAAATAATTTATACACTTGCATGTATACTTAATTGATACGTATATATACCTACATATATGTGTATTTATTATCATTTTAGTATCCATAATAATCACACACACACACACACACACATATATATATATATATATATTCATTTTCATCGATGAGTATATACATAAAATGTGTACATATATATGTCATAAACATATAATTGATATCCCCATACATATTATGTAATCACACACATGAGTTACCGCTCATACATATATACATATATACTTATATACACTCAATGTTTATACTTATCGACATAAATATAAGTACATGAAGAAGAATTTTTTACTCCATACAAAGATTTAGTCACATAATTCAAACATAAGAACAATCACGAAATCAAGACCAAAAACCCAAGACCAATCCAAATCATTCCCAAACTATGACCAATGTATACTTACCCGATTCATGAACTAACTTGACTCAACTTGACCAAACTAAGGTGTGAGTGTTTGTATGCTTAGTTAGGCTCATTAAGGGTTACCAGACCAAATTATTCTCCTAAGTTATACTCCCCCTCTTATACCTAAGGGCTTGACTCCTTCCTACATCCAACTTAGTGCATCACAAAGGTAGTTAGCCACTCACATGAAATTCATTTGCATCACCAAAGTATTACAATATTCACATTGCAATACATATTCATACATCACATCTTCATCAATATAAAACATAATCATATCTTCAAAATAAATTACACCTTAATGCATATTTAAGTATTTCATTCACCTATCAAACATTTTAAAGTCACAATTTACATTTGTCATCATTTTCACTCATGAAGGTAAAAGTAACCTGGTAACTAAGAGACGAGGTGTAATAACAAGTCAACCACAAAAACATATTGCTGTCCTATCTATGTGATAGAGAGGACTAAAAACAATCTTATTACATCTTCCAAAGTGATCCCTAACATCACACACATAGGCGCACATCAACTCAAGTCAGCAATAGGGAAATGTGTAGATGAAGCGTGTAACACATAACCAGTCAACCCAAAAGCATACTTCCAATTGAATTTACTCAATGCGGTCCTCAAAAAGATAGGCCAAGACCTAAATCCATCTTAACATCACTTTTTATGCTAGCATAAATCCCCAAGCAAATGATGCAAGCAAGAGAACAAGCCTTGTCGGCCAGATATCCACAAATTTCCTAGAAGGCCAACTCAAACACAATGTAGCACCAAAAGAGATCAACCACTAATGTGAAAATCACAAAGATATGTTCCTTTAACATCTAAAAACACTTCTAGATACTTATTTTATATTCTCATTCCACCAACAACTATCACAACCAAACAAGAGCAAAACACATCATCACAAAAACATAAAATGCACAACTATGAGATATACCATTAACAGATCAACTTGCGGACCACTTCAACACATGAAATTTGAATCGAGACACTTCACAAAAAATAATAGCACATTCACCAAGTCATAGGAGTAGAGACATCAATATGGAGAAATGCATATCACTTTTTAGACCAGTCTAGACAACCAACAAAACTGCCAACCTTCTGCAATTTACAAAAACCTCTTCAAAAACACCGGTGACCTAGAAATATAGGAGTGCAACATACACAAAGTACAAACACTAAATACAAAATTGCAATACCAAATTTCCAACAGCGGAGGATTGTGGAGCATTCTCCTAGAAAGTCTTCAACACAACTTCCTGAATCAGAAACTTTCAACAACTTGCAAAGGACAAAATAATCTTGTAGCAACACTTACTACCTCAAGAACAATAGAAGAGATCATATAGCTATTATAGACCAACAACAACATCTCTCCACCATCAACATTAATTCTAATCCTCATCTTAATATATCATCATGATAACATCTTTGATGATGGAAACCATATTCAATGCACCTTTACTTGACATCAAACAAGGCATGACATCCAACCATGAACTTCAACAACACCACCATACATCAATGACAACTAATTCCAAACAACAACTTCACAAACATTATACAACAAACTCACCTAGTTTTGACAACCAACGCCAACAAACTCACCAAGTGTTGACATCATATTCAACCAACTCACCAAGTGTTGACATCAATGACAACCAATTCCAACAAATATGACCATAGTACTTTGGGATTATCAGTAACATATAAGCAATTAACAAGATATTTCCGATTTAAATTACTATGTGAACTAGATACAACACTTTTGTTACAACATACTAATCTAAAAACTAAAATCACTACAAGGCTAAATGAAGAATATTCCCTTAATGAATAGTTATTGGAATTAAATAAATTGAGTGAGAATTAGTTACTTGTGGCTTATAATCAAAGACAAGAGAAAAGGAAATAAAAAACTTGTCATGAATACAATATAAAAACTAAACAATTTTAATTAAGAGGTAATGTACTATTGTATGATAACTAATTTATGAAACTAGTCAAACTAAAGATATGGTGGCTAGGTCTATGCCACATAAATCATACACAAATAACTAGTGAGGTTCAGTTAAAGAATTTAAATAGTAAAATTCTTGGAGGATGTGCCAATGGATCACGATTAAAACATTACTATGAACCGAATTTACACCAAAAAATTAGAAGGAAATATACATTATGTATTATAATATATAATTAAAACACAACATATGAAATAAACTACCACAAAAAATAAGAGATAATCAATCATTTGATCAACATCAATGGAAAAAGCAATAATAAAAAAAGGACGACTAAAAAGCTATAAAAGGAGGTGAGGGGAAGATCAAGCACACAAAGAAATCTATAAAAGTTATTGTGTAAGAGCTAATAAATAGGGTAGTTGACAAAATTATGAAAAAAAGAGAAGAAATAGTGGGAGCTACGGCAAGTACATCCACTCTATAGTTGATTAAATCCAAAGATATCAAGAGATTGGTATACAAGTTGTTTCTAGGTAAGACAATAGAAAAAGACTTGGAAGGAGCCTTCTTGAATGCTCCTAATGAATTTGTATATGTGGAAGATGATCAAAAGTACATTCATGCCAAATTCACATATCATAGTGGATTTTAAGAAGAAAGAAAATACCTGAGAAATCCAATCATTAGATAATTTGTAGAAAAATATACTAACATTTATAAGTTGAAATTATATATTGACAAAAAATTCCCAAATTTTTGCACCAATCACAAATGGGTTTGGTTTTTTTTTAACCGCACACATGGTGAATTCACATACGTTTCCTTATTACCAAGGAAGTGATCTATATAGTGACAATACTATGGAACATAGGAGAGAGACCTAAGAAGGTTGACAATAAATTTTTCATTACACTCATAGGCACCACATTTGATGAGAGATTCCTCATTATTAGTCATATTAGAAATCCTAGAGTTAGATATGCCACCAAATGTATTACATATAAAAAATTTCATACTGGAAGAGAGGATTCAATGCCAACAACTTGCATCCATGTAACATATGAAATAACTACAAACAATAAGGAATATGATCTTTGTGAAACCCTAAGCGAGAAATTGCTAGATAATATGGAGAAAATGAAGAAAATCCACCATGAATTCAATTATGGATCATTAATAGTATGCGTAGCCCTCTATTTCTTAAGAGAATTATTAAGAATTAAACCATGTTTATGGAGATCCAATAATTTTGTTGCATATAGAATAAAGGAGATTATGGATGGTTTCCTTGACACCACTCTTTGTTGAAATAGATATGAATCACTACTTGACATGTTCCAAAAATGACCGTAGGAGAGAGATGACCAATATGTAATATTATGAGGAAATTTGAGAATGATGTAATTTTCATTGTTGATAAAGATGATATCCACTTGGAAGTTGATGAATTGTGAAATTTCATTATAATACCACTACCATAAGAAGCATTTGGTCTGTTGTGTTGGTTTATTTTTATGATTTCCATCTAGTTCTTGAAACTATCTAAAGGACAGCCAATTATCATGATCAAATGTTTCAAGAGGTTGGCCAATGAACAAGAGAAGGATTTAACACTTTTCTCCTCTGTGCTTTAGGCTCTGCAAAACCTAGGAGGGTGGTCCTTTACAATATTTGATGAAATTTCACACAATTTGTATCAAGATATTGTTATAATAGATATGTTCTCTTAGGGTATTCCAAGAGTTACAAATGAAACTCACTTAATTGGCTAAATTCTTGGAGTTGTATGCATTGTTGGCTCTGAGGATAGAAGATAACATTAGGAAATAAGTTATAACATAAAGGGAAATATAATTTTGGAAATTTATGACCATGTATATGCAACCAGTTTTCATACTTGGATTGGTGCCTTAAACCTGTGTTACAAAGTTAAAAGGAATTTACAATTATATCTTGAATAATAAACTTTAAAAAAATTATGTGAAAGCTTGTATATCACTGCCTTACAATGATATCCTTCAAAATTTACAATTAACTCTTCTTAAAAATCCCTGCATACATTCATAACCCTCAAGATCTCTAATACAACAATTAAATCTACTACATGTTGAATATATAGAAGTGGCTTCTAACTGTTTTGTCCTCTAGCGATGTACTTTTTGTATTTTTCTAGTTGGTTTTAACCTTTTTGTTTGATCCTAAGGATAATATTATCAAATGAAAACATGAAATTTTTCCATGGCTTGAAGCTTGTTTCTCCCTTATCTTTATAAAAGGGAATTCAAGGACATTTGAAGAGGATCTTGGATTTTTAGAAGTAGAGATTTTATGTTTTAGGTTTGTACTAGTTAGGTCTAGGCATTCCAAGGAAGAATTGTAAATATTTGTATAGAAATACAAATTTTGAATACATGAGCATATTGTAATGGTTTCATAATTATATTTCAAAACTTGTATTTCTATACAAATATTTACAATTCTTCCTTGGAATACCTAGATCTAACTAGTACAAACCTAAAACATAAACTCTCTACTTCTAAAAATCCAAGATCCTCTTGAAATGGACTTGAATTCCCTTTTATAAAGATAAGGGAGCAAAAAGCTTCAAGGCATGGAAAAATGTCATTTTTTCATTTGATAATATTATCCTTACGATCAAACAAAAAGGTTAAAACCAACTAGCAAAATACAAAAAAGTGCATCGCGAGAGGACAAAACAGTTAGAAGTCGCTTGAGGAGATACTTTCTAGCATATATGATCAAACAAAAAGGAGAAAGCTTGTGCACTTTGTTAATTATACTTTTCCATCTATACTATAAAAATGTCCTTTGAAGGCCAAGGACATGTCAAAATTTCCCTGATGTGAATCAAATGAGTAGACTATCCCCCTTCGATCCACTTCATTATATCCTTAACAAACTTCTCTAAACTTATCTCCAATTTTACTAGCTTGTCTATAGCAATATTCATTTTTCCTATTTGTAATAAATCATCTATAAGAATAGAAAATAGGATAGGGGTAGTACGTTACTAAACTTTTCCCTCCACACCTTATACTCATTTATCTCACCATCCTCAGATATAATGCTAGGCATGACACCATATTTAAGATCATCAAAGTCTTCTAAAAACTTCTCCAAGGCAATCTAAAAGCTTTGATGTATAACCATAATATCCTCAATGGTTTCCAAAATCTTAGAGGTGATCTCTAACTCAATTGGAGCATAAATTTTTTCTCTCACTACCATCTTTTCAATCATTTGTTTCCTTGGATCCCAAGTATCAATAACACTTTGAAGTTTATTTTTCAAGGAAATTTGAAAAATACAAGCAATTATGACTTCATTATATCCATTCCATACTTCCTCTAGATGGCTTAGAATACATGACAATCTATGACAAAAAAAATTTCAACCATCTCTGATAATTTTTCTTTTCTCTCCTTTTCCTTCTCTTTTGCTTCTCTCCTCTCATTTAACTCCCTCTTCAAGCTATCTATTTCCACACTCAAAGATACATTTTCTTGGTCATCCTTATCATTCACTCCTAACTAAGGTGGTGGTAGTAATCCAGAGACAACATTCAATTGTTCCTACAACTTCAAATTTTGGTCATTGACCTTATTTAAATTTGTCTCCAATTTAATTACTTTGGCCTCTGTGAGCATGGTTATATTCACAATTAGTATTATTGCTTGTAAGGCACTTGTATCACCCATTCTTCTAACAATTAAATTACTTGTTAATTTACTTGTATCATCAATGAAATTGGGCTTATTTGTCTAAGGAAAGAGACTAGATGGCTAAATTTTCATACCTAGTGTTAAACCCTGAACCAAAAAAAATAAAGTGCATCTACTTGTTCCTCTAATGCTAAAATTGGATTAATTCCCTCCTGCCTCTTGATTGTATCAAATTCAATGAAAAATAGTATATCCCAACTTGGCAATAACAAGCATCCACCACTTTTGACAAGTTCCCTGTCATTCTAGGGTGTCATGCTTTCCATTTATGCATCTACTTTGGTCCAAAATTCAATAATAACTTCTTTCTTCTTCTCCTTAGTAAGATTATAACCTTGCATTTTTTGTTGCAACTTCTCTACTTTAATTTTAAGGACGAAATCCCCAAATTCCTTAGTGATAATAAATTGATCATCCTATATAAATTCATAGCAAGCTAGTGCTCTTACATCATCAATTACTTGATCCTCGATCTCAAAATTAATCAACATCCTCTCAGTGGATGGTCTTTTAGCTACAACCCTTAAATGGAGATGCAACAATTGAGCCAGTTCAAAATCTTTTATAAATTCATTAGGACCTATGGGATAGTCTACCAGAGATTCTATAGGAGGAGCCACCTGTTGTAAAGGTGTAATGCTCTCAGGGATTTGTTGCTCAATTATTTGAGATGATGAGGGACTAGGCTCATCTCTTTGTGGGATTTTAGGTGGGAAATTTACCAAAAAATTAGTTGTATTATCAAGCATTATCATCATTCTCAAGATTGGGTCTTAGATTTTTGTGTGTGCACCCTTGTGCGAAGGGTCCATTCCTCTTCTCTTTTCCTTTTCCATCTAGATCTTGACCCACCGCTCTCTTCTATTTATTGCTTATGAGGCTGATGAACAATTTTTGATGAGATCCTCAATACGATCATACTCATGTACAAATTTTTCCAACTTGTATTTTGTCTTGATATCATGAATAAAATGCTTAGGATCATGTTTCCTAACTTTATCAACCCTCATCCTATAGGGTAACAATTTATTCAAAAGTAATTTCAGCCCTTCTCTAGTTATTACCATGAAATTTGAGAAGATAAGTGTAGATGGAAAAATTGCATATTTTTTGTAGTTTATGAAATGAGTCTTATCTACCTCATTCAATTGTCATATAATCTCTAGGTATGCAATTCTATCTGGAACTGACTTGGGCAAGATATGCAGAGCCACTAAGGAGCCATAAACTTTGATAATTGTAGCATTTGAATAAAAGAAATTAGAGTCTCCCCAATTATGATCAAACCCTAATTATGGTTGAAGATCCTTAGGACTTTAAAAACTTCTTACCTTCTCTAATAATCCCCAATCAATATTTTTCCCAAATTTCTAAGGACACCTTTGACAAACTGCTAAAAAATAACATAATTTGCAGCCTCATAATTGTTATCCCAAATATATATTCATTCCTAAATAGGGAGCATCCTTTTATGAGCATCAAAGGCTCTGATGCCAAGGTGAGATGATCATATTTTCCTTCCAACATAAATCATAATATGGCATAATAAGGAATACCATTTGAAATTAACAATGTTGCAATCCTTGTTAAGAGAACTTAATCCCTTGTGGATTTCATCTACAACATATCTTGCATAATCATATGGCTTATTTACATCTCTACTTTGGAAATCAACTGCCAACACCATCATGTTTACTGGAATTTGGACTCTGTAGTCAATACCTAATACTTGGCATAAGGAAAAATAGGTATTTTTAATATAATCCTAAAAATATCATAATTAAAAGGCTCAAGTTCTCCACTAGAAAACCTTTTAAATTCTCTATTTTTCTCTCTTGGTCTGAAATTGGGAAACCACTTTACTTTGTAACTATCCCTTAATCTTTGATAATCTTTGATCAATTCCCCTAAATCAATGGGTATCTAAGCATTCACATCCAAATTAAACACCTCACAAATACAATCTTTGTCCAAGGTTATAAGAGAAACACCCTTGTTATTAACAATAGACCTAGTGTTAGGATTGTATGCCCTAGATAAAACTTTGATTAGGTCAACATTTATGAAAATATTAGGTAAAATTAATCTCCCCAATCCCAAACTCTCAATATTACAAATTGGTTTGTCTACCAATGCTTTTTTGAAGTAATACTTGAACAGTGCATAGCCATGAATAAGAATTATGACATCCCTACAATACTCATTTTTATCCACAATCCTATTTGATAAAATCCTCGATCCTTGACCAACCTTAGGTCTTATGGAAGACCTTGGAAATTAAACCATAATGTGTTCATCCAGACCCCTTTTTACTCCCCTTGATGTTCTAGCCATGATTATCTTTCAAGGGTTTCAGTATCTAAAATAGGTTTTTAAAATTTTACACTTCGAAGAATATTTTTGTAAAATTCTATACATCTACCCTTTTGGACCCTTAAAATATTGCTTGAACCTGAGAAACTAGAAAATAACACCCCTTTTATGCCCAAAATATACAATGATAGTTGAATTTGCTTACTTTTTTATCACTTGCTAAAAACCCTAAAATTGTCATGAAAACCTTTGTTCGTCTGGAATTCTACAACAATTTCACTCTAATACTTTTAATTTATGTCTTAAATGATTTAGAAATATGTAATTAAGGAAATTCACTTGAAACTTGGGTAGATAGAGATCAAATCCATATTCAATGTCTTTGCATGCTTGAACACGCGACCAATGGTAGTAGTTCCTCATTTTGAATATGAACCATTGATTTTCCAAAGATCAATGGTGATCACAGGAATTTTAAATTCCTTCACGAAGAGAAAAATCTCTTTATTTTGCATAGTTATAGGACACATGTTTCTATTTCAGGGACTCGCAGGAACAAAAGGAAAATATTGTGGGCTTCACCGATAGTGTTTTTCTTCATGAAATACTAGAAATAAACAAAACAAGATATGTGGCATAATTTTTGAGAGTTCGTACCTTACTCTATGAAGGTTAAAGTTTGCATGAAAAGGGATAATCTATGCTTGTGGCACAAAAAAAATACATTTTTCTCATTCACAGAGAGAACTTCTTTGAAAGAAAAGGCATCGTGATGCATATAACTAGTGTGACTTAATCACAAGTTGACAACTGGTGCTAACTAAGACAAAGGTGAGACCCTCAACAAGCTTTTATTTGAGTGACTTAAAGGACCTTTAAAACAAATACATATATGAATAACTTAAGTTACTAGGTAAAAGGGGGCCATTAGAGCATGCTAAAAAGGAGGCTTCACTAGAAAACTTAAGATTTAATTGTCTTACGACCCATACATGTCAACTATATCGAGGAACTAAAGAGTATTCACAAGCTCGTAGTAAGAATATAATAACATGATATTTTCCCGCAAATCAAAGAGGCTATGTAAAATGACACCACGTGTTCTATGGGACTAGGTAAAGTGTGAGTTTTTAAAGTCTTTAAAAACATGTGACAATAACAAGTATACTCAATGATTTAGGAAGAGGGGTCGATAAAGGCATGAAATTTCATAAGGTTGTAACTTAAAGGATCAAACAACTGAGGTAGGAGGTCAACATAAAATTAGTATAAAATTGCAAGGGGTTCACCAAGGTTTATGGTTTTTTCCCAAAGAACCCTAATGAAAATTATCAAAACCCTTATAAAATTGTCTTCTCTTAGACCCAAGAAGCAATTGAAAATATCAAGAGGAAAAAAATTACAAGTACCATCATGTTGCTATAAAGAAAAACTCCGCTTCTACTCTCTTACCCTAAATATCCCACCACATAATTTTTTGGGTTCTAGAAAGAATACAATAATAAGAAGGAAAAGAAAGATGTTGAGGTAAAAATAGAGAAGAAAAAAGAGAAATCACAAAGGAAATGAGAACTAAGAAATATTCACCCTTATAGTTGAGAAATAACAAATCATGAAACCATAGAAAAACCAAAAGGATGTCAAAATGGTTAAGGTTTTCTTGTGAAATGGTTGCACCACAAAAAGGAAAAATAATTAAATAAGAAAAAACACATAAGGGGAAAATACTTATATAATAACAACCACAAAAATAAATAAAGGGTAAAAAGAGGAAATAGAGAGGTGAAAATAATCCACATAGAGGAGAGTTTGTCACAAGCTAAAATATTTGGTCTAGAAGAAACCATAAATGTCTTATTACAATTGAGCTCCAAAAAGAAGGAAGGAAATGTTATGTTGGAAATAGGGTGCCCCACCTTTTAGGAGATGGAGCACAAGGGGGTAGGGTCTTATTTTGCTAACATTACATTCAAGGAAACCCTAGAGATCTCAAGCTAAGGATGAAATGAAGGAAAGAGGTTTGCAATAAGGTGTCCTAGGGTATGATTAATGACTAAAGAGGGGTTCACCACCAAGCTAGGGCTTGGAAAGACTAGTAATATGCAAGACTTCACTAAATGACCTATAAATGAATGCAAAATAAAATTGAAAGCTAAGAAACCAAAAATGTGCATCTGGAAACTTGTAGAAGCTTGAATGGAGACCTGGAATGTTGAATATGCTAAAATTAATGCACACTGGGACTCATACGCCAAGCTGGGTGATTTAGTCTCATATTAGTGTTTTTGGGAAGGAACAAAAATTTGGTAGAGACAAGTCTAGAACTCTTGAAAACTGCAAATTACATTATATTGGGACTCATACGCCAAAAGTGGTGTATCAATCCTTCTAGGCATTTTCGAAGGATCAAGGTTTGAATCTAATCTTCAATCTCTACTCTATCTTCTCAACCTAGTTTCTAGATCTGAAATAATAAATTATACTCTGTAGATGCCTTTTGATGATCTTCTAAACAAGGTGACAACTTGGATAATTTTGCAACTTGACAACTTCTCTCCAATCTTGCTCCTTAGAGGGTCTTCAACCTAGATCTACAAATCACACACTAAAGAGAGGGAAAAATGTTGTTTTGTTAGTAGAAAGGGGTTTGCCTTGGTCAAACCCTGTTTTGGTAATCAAACCTTGTAATGAAATCAAATGTAAAGGAGGAATGATGAATGAACAAAATGATATGTTGCAACTCACCAAATCCTAGAAATAAAGTGTTGCAAACATGTATGAGATGGCTCCAATGGATGTGGATCTTGACTCTTTCTTGAATGTTGTAGACCTTGACTTGAATACTTGCTTGAATCATGAAACCCTACATCACAAATGTTAGCTCAAAAACAAACATGATGCATGATGACTTCTACATGATGCTTGATACTTGAATAATGCTCTAAAACACTTGATAATCAACCCTTAAATGCTCTTGAATGTTCTTGTAAACTCTTGAATTCTCTTGTGAACTCCAATTCACCAGAATGCATGAATACTTGAAAATTTAGGATGATATCATGAATGCTTAGGTGAAAATGAGTGAAATAACCTTGTATTTATACTTGTTTATGCCAAATTTCCCAAAATTACAACACTACAAGCTAGCATCAGATCTAGGAGAATAAAATCCCACCAAGAATTTTAATTTAATTTAATTTTAAGCAACATGAGACTCATATGACAGAAGTGGCATATGAGTCCCATTAGGATGGGACATATTTTTCAAGAAATGCTTAGATTCATGTGAAATTAGGATCGAGGTCCTGAAACTTAGGTGGGACCCATACACCCAAGGTGGCGTTGAGTCCTAGATCACTAAATATGGGCCATACAATCCAAAAACACATGAATCATGATTGGATGGTGGTTTTTGTTAGGATTATCCTTAGAAAGATGCATTAATTAAGGCTTGTGGATGCAAAATAAGACTAGAATTAAGGCATAAAGAAGCCCAATTAATAATGAAAACCCTATATTAGTGGGAAATTGTTAGGACACACTTTACAACACCCTAAATAAGGAAAAATTAGGTCCACCTATCTTACAAGGGCCCAAGACCTAATGTGAACGTGTTAAACATATTATAACACTAAATCAAGGCAACATTAAGCTCAATTTGACAAGGAGGGCCTAAATGAATGTGAAAATGTAGAGGGATATATTTTTCATCATTACATCTAGCTCCCAATTTAGTGAGAGGAGGAACTTAATTCAAACTCCCACTAAAGTAGACAAACTCACATCAAGAGGGGTACCAATGCATCAATGCTAGTTAGACAGGATGAAAATGATCAAGAGGGATGATCAATCCCCCAGGATCAAGATCCTATAACAAACCAACATGGGTTCCAAAGAACACACATGGAAATGATATAAGGAGCAACAAAAAGGCACAAGAATACATTGCCAAAGAGAAAGAGAAAGGAAAAACAAAAGGGGCACAGATCAAGCTTCGAACATTTGTCTTGCATGTTATGGATCATATCTAAGTTGTTTGTCCAAAAATGCACACTCACTCTAAGGCAACATAACTTCAAGTTTTCCATTGGGTGGTGGGTATCCAAAGAGGTGAGACACATACACACATGACTGGTATGCACCACACAACAATGAACTTTGATCTTCATGAGGAAAGAAAAAATTTGTATGCTTGATACTCATGAATAAACAAGATGGCTCCACAGGCAAGCAAAGTGTGTTATGCAAGGTGGCCATATAACATAAAATATAAATGCAAATAGTGTAAGGAACGTTCAAAGGATTTTTTTTAGTTCATGTAAGGTCTTAACTTAGGGAACATCGTTCCTAATGTATCCAAGAGAGGACCAATCAAATAATACAAGATTCACAACTTAGGGGATGCATTGTGTCGCATCAAGCCACTAAAAGGAATATAATATGCTAAGAGAGATCACGCTCTTGAGGGACATCACACCCAATGTCACCACAAAGGGAAAGATGTGTTCCATGAAATAAGAAGACAACACCATGAAACATGAAATGGAAAAGAATTCCAATGTATGCCCCCACTTTAAATAAATTTCTAAACACTATGTTGTGAGCAATTACTTTAAAGTATCAAATGATAAATGCTAATAATAAAGAAGACATGAGAGCTAACTTGGAAATCCCTATGTCAAGTCATATATTTCTAAATAAAGCTACATCATGAAAGGGAAAGAGAGGGGTTTCCCCCAAAAATAGAAATTCCAAACACATGAGGGATCCATGGATTTGGGGTTAGTATGTTCTTGCTACAATGTTTTTATAGAGCTTAGAACTAGAAAATAACATGAAGAGAGTGAAAGCAAAGAAAAAAACTTTTAGGTCAACATGGAAGAGACATGAATGTCTCGATGCCTTGCATCATCCCTAAAAGGAAAACACAAGACAAAGAAAAGAGGAAAAGGTAAAAGATTTACGAAATAGAGAAGAATGTAGATACATTTATAGAGGAATATCACAAAGAGAGAGAAGTACATCAAACAGAGCATTACGGGGGATCACATTACACACATACAATCACATAAAAGAAAAAGAAAAAACAACGCAAAAAATTAGTAAGGTACATGTGAGTCAACCTATTAGTAAGTTTTTTTCATCCCAATCATGTTCATCGTATACAGAAGGCAGAAAACTAGCCAAAGGGACAATATCAAGTGTTGAACTAGGGCCATCACCAAGTTTAACACTCTTCCTAGGAGAATTATCATGTAAGCTCATAGAAGAGGAAAATAATGTATTCAATTCATAATGCACCTCCTCGTCAATTTTGAAAATCTCCTCATCATCATCTAAATTAATCACAACAGGAGGTCTAATGATAATGTCCAAACAAGGGTTTGGCTCCTATTGTAGTTGCAGTGTAGGATCTTTTGTTTTGGCAAAGAGGGAGACTCATCATGTATTGCTTCAGTCAAGTTTGGATTTTGATTTTCTTTGTTGTTTGTTTCATTTAACCTTCGAGCAAGAGCATGACGTCTACACCTACTTTCTCTTAGCATTTTTGTTTTTTTAGTTTGATTTTCAAGTTGCATTTGTGTAGGAGCAGATTTATCAACCATAGGCTTCTTTTCTTCCCTAAGGGGGGAAACAGAAGGAAACATGGAAAGTTGTTCAACCACTTTATCTTTAGCTTTGTAAACTTGTTTTATTTTAGGAGGTGTGACAATAATTTTTTTTCATCTCTTGGTCTTTTGTAGGAAGTAGGAAAAGTATCTATCTTAGGTTGGTCTTGATTGTTTTGGATATCTTTAGGTTCAATCATGATTTCATCAAGGATGGTAGTCTTTGTCACAAGAGGAGGCATGTTTATAAGTGATAGTTTTTCTATGCATTTTTCTTTAAAATTTTGGTAGGATTTGAAAAAGAAGTCTTCTCGAGGTTTAATAGGTTTCATAGGCTTAGGCCAAAATAAATCTAATGAAAAGTTCCCTCGAGAAGACAAAGGATTAAATCCGCTATGGTGCATGGTGAAAATTTCATTATCAAAGGGAAACTTTAAGCATTTATGCACAACCGATGGGATGGCTTCCATGGAGTGTATCCATGGGTAACCAAGCTTCACACATAATTGGTTCGACATCGAGATGATGGAGAATGAGACTTCTAATTTTTCGGTCCTATTTGTAAGGGAAGGGTGATCGATCCCATCATAGGTAAAGAAAAACCATTATGCATCTTTATCCATGATTTTAGTTTGTCATATGTTTCTTGATAGATTTCATGCGCAAGTAGGAATTCCTTGGTGATCACATTTTCTCCACAGACGAGATCAATTAATATCCCATTAGTGAGCTTATCATTTATTTGGTCGGCTATGTGAAGAGGACTGTCAGGTGCATTTCAAATAATATCCTTAGATGAGAAAGCAATGTCAAGAGGATTTTTAGTTTCACCCTTACGAGGTTGAGTTTCAATAAATGCAATCAAACCTTTTTCAATAGTATCCATAGGATTTTGTTGAATTGTATCCATGTTGTCATCTTCAGTGTCAACATTCATCACATCATTCTTTGAAGTTTAACTAGCTTTGACAAATGAAATATTATGTTTTGGCATAGTATTGGTAAAGATTTGAAAGTTTTGGTTGGGAGGGGAAACAAACTTATTTCCTTGATCATTAACACCGCCAACTGAAATTTGACCGAAATCAATGAGGTCTTGCATAAGATGTTTAAGATGCTTACATTGTTTCGTGTCGTATTCATTTTTTCGGTGATAATGGCAATAAGCATTTGATTTAAAGTTTGGGGGGTAAAGGTTTATTAGGATCAGGATTCTTAACGGGAGGTAAGGTGATCATATTTTGTTCTAAAAGTTGTGACATTGTGTTATGAAGGGTATCGGGTAAGGTAGTAAATTGCCTAGCCAAATCCCCAAATGTGAAAGGAGTTGTTTTCCTTATAGCAGCCACTTGGGTATCGACATGTTGAGTTGCTTGTTGAGGGGGATAAAGTTGAAGGAAGCCTTTATTCTATTTCCTAAAATGTTGGTAATTGTTTTGGTTTGCAAACTCAAACTTCTTAGGTTGGCTAGAGGTGGATTTTGTTTCACAACTACTAACTGAATTTTGGTAATCACAAAGGGTAGTATAGAAGTGCACAAAGGAGGGGAATTTCATAATGGTAAGATTATCTTGTATCTTAATTTACAAGTTCTCTATGAACATATTTTGAAGGTGAGGGTTAGGAATCTTTACGTCAATTTGGGAATAAATCGATTGGTAACATGAGATAAATTCAGTAATCTTTTCCTCTTCTTTTTGCTTACATCTCATCAAATCGGATAAGGTCGTCTTAGGGGTCATATGCACTTGGAAATGGTTTAAAAATGCCTCAACAAGTTCATTGAATGAATGAATTGAGTTGTTTGGTAATGAAGAAAACCATTCTTAGGCGGTATCTTTCAAGGATCTAGGGAAAGGCTTAGCCAAGAGCTTGTCCTCAAGTATAAAGTCACTACATAAGGCAGTATAAGTGGAAACATGGTTATAAGGATCTCCTTTCCCCCCATATTTCTTGAATCTAGGCACCTCTATACCTTGTGGCATCAGTGTTCTCAATATCTCCAAGGATAAGGGATTGCTTTTGACATCATATGTAGGTTGGCCATTTTGGTTTTGGTTTATTGTGGAAACTTGCTTTTGAAGGGATGAAACGGTTTGAAAAAGTTGATTTATGAGAGGATCGTTGTTTGTATTTTGAGATGGAGCTATGTATGTGTTTGAGGGACAAGTGAATGGAATGCTTATATGAGGTAAAGTGGTAGGATATATGACGTGTGATGCCACAAAGGTACTAGGGATGCTAGCGGAAATACCCAAGGAAGGAATCATGTTACTAGTAGGTTGCATTGTTGTTGTAACTTGAGGGTTGGTATAGGTAGGGATAGAGGCAATTGTTGTAGGAGGAATTTGAATTCCCCATTGACTTGTAACATTGTTCGAAAGTAAAGGACAACTAGTGGTTGAGGTAATATGTGGTCCAAAAATCTGAATTATGTTATGCATAAGATCAACTCCTTCTTCACTTTCAATCATGTGATGTATGTTATCTATGGTAGGGATAGCAGCAGTAGAAATGTTTTCAGTACTCATTTGATTTTGCAGGTTTTCTAAGTCTTCATGGATTTGGATTATGTTTTCTTGCAAAATACTAGCAACCATTGTTTCAACATGTGTCACACTACTTGAGGGTAGAGGGTTGTTAAGGGTGTGGTCCATACCTAGTGAACTAGTGTCAATAATAGGAGTGAAAGAGCTAGATAACCCAATATCCACAATGATTGTGCTATCACAGGATGACATGAGTCTTGAACTACATCTCACTATGGTATTAGCAATAGGACACCAAGTAGAGAATCTCATCCAAGGTATAGTTAAGGAAATGCAAGAAGCTATGCTCTAATTTTGATTCAAATGAAATTAAGCTATATGTAATGAAAGTAATGTAACAAAAACTTTGCAAACTGAAATAGATAACTAATAGCAGCGAACAAAAACATAGAAACAGAGTTTTTAATGCTAGAAAATGTAGTTCAAAATCTAAAACGAGACTAAATCACCCAGAGGGGCGTATGATTCCCAATCAGGGTTTTTTAAAGGTTTGAATAATGAATAACAATCACCAAAGAATACCTAGAAATTAGGTAAACCACCTGTATTGGGACTAAATCGCATAGAGGGGTGTATGAGTCCCAGTTTAGGGTTTTTGAAAAGATTTCAAAAAAAATTAAGTGAAAGTTATGCTTCTTGGTTTGTATGATGTCTATACTAAGTGCAAATGCATATTTTAACTCAATTTCAGTGATGCAAGAGACAAAAATGCAAGCTATATGAACTCTCACTAATGCAAGAATTAGAAACCCTAGAATGTCAATTAACTAATGCAAACCCTAATGCAAAGTTAATACAAGTAGATCTAGGATGATGTTGTACTCTAAATCATAATTAAGATGTTCTAAATGTGGTTTCACCTAAATGTAATGGTGGAAATAGGGTGCCCCACCTTTTAGGAGATGGAGCACAAGGGGGTAGGTGAAATATGCTAACCAATTTTTTCGAAGGAATTACACAACATAGACTAGCAATAGCCAACTGGATTAGCGTTATCATCAAACTGAAAACCAAGCTTAAAGGAACTCGATGCCAAGAATGCACACTCAATCCAAATGATGGAAAGGTGTTGTCATATGGTGGAGAAATTAAAGAATAGTACTTAAAAGAAACTACTCAACGTCAAGAATGTGCACTCAAGATCCCACTGAGGGTGAGGTGCTAACATATGATGGAGTGATTATTTAAAATTGAAACTAGTAGGCGGATAACTAGCCATGAAGCTACACAAATCTAATTCATCTGCTGCGGCAGGCATCCACAGAATTGTGGGGATTCACCACTTGAAAGTGGGTACAATAATATAACAAGTTCTTTCTCTGCACTGGCGGTAAACCGTCCAGGGGTAATTAATTGGAAATTAAACAAGTAGTTGCAGCAATAACATAGGTTGGATTAGTACTACTAACCAAAACCTTACAATTCAAAAGACTGCAAAAACATGTATTATAATGATAGAGGAATAAGGCTAGAAGAGAAGAGTGAATTCTTTGATGTTCCTTTTTCTTTCCAATGATAGAATTATGACCAAACAGAAAATATATGAATCTGATATAAAAACAGAGTTCTAGAATTTCTTAATCAACAACTATGAAAACCAATGAAATATTCATAACTCACTCAATTCACCTCCAAATCGAATGTCGTCTTTTGCTGTATTCTTTTAGAAGGTAGGCGAACATATTCTGATCATCAAACAGCAACAAAACTGCACATATATTTTTGGCATGAATTCCAAAGCCTCCAAGAATGGTACGACCTTCATGAGGGGCAATTTTGACAAGTAAAAATCAACAACTCAAAATTAAAATCTAAAACTCTCCAAAAATGGTCGCCTTGGGTATAGGAATGGATTGGAAAAGTACCCACAAGCAAACTAAATTCACACAAAAATTTGTATGCAAAAACCACTTTCAGTTGTGACTGTATCAACAACTTCAAAACTGGAAATATCATTAAAAAACTTCATCTGTTGAGCTCAATCTGCTAGTCTGATTTTAGAAGCAGCAAAAGACCAATTAGGTGTTATCTTTCAAACATGAAATTGGATAAGAGGCTTTGAGGTAAGCTTTCCTCGAAGCAATAATTCAATTGTCATTCCGACAGCATAACTTTAGCATAAATTTCATGGATGGATGGCTGGAGCAAAAACCTTCATTAAATAGAAACTTACAAAACTCTTCAAATTCCTGAGAAAGCACACCAAAAGACATATGAGTCTTTTCAAATTTCCAAAAAATAATCAACTTCTCAAGATGGCGTCCCTTTTTGCATATTATGAATTTCACTTTATTTAAAAAGTATCTCTTTTAAAAGTGGCGTCCACTTTTACCAAGGAAAAAGGCAATAATTAAAATATATTTAATTCTTCATGAAGGCATCCCCCTTCCAAGTCCCTCTTTTAAACACAACTTAAAGTTGTTCTCCTAGGCCAAGGGGTCAATTGCAACTTATAACATTAATCCCTTAATTCTCCAAAATTAAACCATTAGAAGCCAAACTTGAATTGCATTAGATGCTCCAACTGAAAATGAAGACCTTGAAGATTGAAACTACATATTGCCAAAATTAGAATTTACTATAAATAGTAAACTCCAAGAAAAACCACAGAACCTCAGAACTGGAAACCCTAATTTTACCTCACACACGCCTACAGGCTTCTGGAATAGGCTGATGAGTATCAGAACAAATCACTAATGAGAAGGGGACATTACAGTCTACCCTCCTCGAGGTTGCTTGTTCTCAAGCAACTGAAAAGATGGATGCAACAAAATCTATTCTCCTTCCCATGTGGCATCTTCAATAGGCAGATTCCTCCATCTAACCAAGTATTCTTTGATTTTCCTTCTCCTCAAAGAACGCTCTCTAGTATCAAGAATTTCTTCTGGAATCAACACCAACTGACCTTCCTCATCCAATGGAGGTAATTCTGAAGTAGCCACAATGTTGTGTCCAAGTGCCTTCTTGAGGCATGACACATGAAAGATGTTATGCACTTTGCTTTTAGCTAGAAGCTCCAACTCATAAGCAACTTCACCAATCCTCTTGGTGACTTTGAAAGGACCATAGAAACATGGCTTCAACTTTTTTGCACCACTTTTCTTGAGAGAAGATTGTCTATAGGGCTGAAGCCTCAAGTAGACCATGTCCCCAACTTCAAAAGACCTCTCAACACACTGTTAATCAGCGTATAACTTCTGCTGATTTTGAGCTTGTTGCAGATTTTCCTTGAGAGATTTCAAGATGTCTTGGCTCTGTTGTAACATATCCTGCGCTTGTGGAGCTCTACTATCACCAAAAACTAAATCAAAAAAATTAGTAGCTTCATAACCATAAAGAGCCATGAAAGGTGACATCTTAATTGACATATGATAAGAAGAGTTATAACAATACTCTCCTAAATGAAGCCATTTAATCCAAGCTCTTTGTTGTCCTGAAACATAGTTTCTTAGGTAGCCTTCTAACCATTTGTTAACAATTTCTGATTGCCCATCTGTTTGTGGATGATAACTAGTGCTTGGAGTAAGCACTGTCCCACTCAATCTGAAGATCTCTTGCCAAAAAACACTTAGGAACTTGTTGTCCCTATCACTGACAATAGTTTTAGGCAATCCATGAAAACGGAAGACACCTCTGAAAAACAACTCAGCCACTTGAGCTGCTGTAAATGAAGTGGTGACAACAAAGAAATGAGCAAATTTTGTTAGTCTATCAACCACAACAAAAATACAATCTCGTCCTTGCACCTTGGGCAACCCTGTGATAAAATCCATTGCAATACTTTCCCATTTCTGATTTGGAATGGGCAAGGGCTATAGCAGACCAGCTGGATAAGAGTGTTCATTCTTATTTCTTTGACAAATCGGACACTCTCTAATGTAGTTCAAGACTTCTTCTTTCAACCCTTTCCAAGTGAATCTTTCACGAATCTGCTTATAAGTCTTGAAAATCCCTTGATGACCAGCAAGGGGAACATCATGAAAAGATTGTAGAATCTTCTTTTAAAGCTTAGATTCGTGAACTAAAAGGATTCTATCTTTATAGTAAATTATCCCATCAACCAACTTATACCTTTCATCAACCAAATGACCTTCTAGCAAGCTGGTTGCAAACTGATTTTTAACATAATCAGCAGCAATTAACTCCTTCCAATCTGCTGATAACTCACAAAGTGACTGCAAATGAGGCCTTCTTGAAAGAGCATCAGCCACTACGTTATTTTTCCCTTTGACATATTCAATGTCAAAGTCATATGCTTGAAGCTTACTTACCCACTTCTGTTGCCTTTCATTCAAATCCTTTTGGTGCATAGAATGTTTAAGACTATTGTGGCCAGTCTTAACAAAAAATTTACTTCCCACCAAATATTGACGGAATTTAGACAAAGCATGCATGATGGCAAGCATCTCTTTGTCATAAATGGAGTAAGTTTTTTCTGCTCCTCTTAACTTCCGGCTCTCGAAGACAATAGGATGTTTGTCTTGCATTAGAACAGCTCCAACACCTTCACCTGAAGCATCACATTGTAATTCAAATGGTTTTGTAAAATCTAGAAGAGCCAACACTGGACACGTACTCATGATTTGCTTAAACTTATCAAAAACTTCTTGTGCCTTCTTAGTCCAAAGAAAGGCTCCTTTCTTTGTAAGATCTGTGAGAGGGGCTTCTTGATGATAATATCCTTTCACAAATCTTCTATAGAATCCGCATAACCCTAAAAATCCTCTCAAATGAGAAATATTCTTCGGAGTTGGCCAATCAATAATGGCTCTTATCTTCTCAGGATCAACTTTCACACCCTTTGAACTGATAATGTGGCCAAGATATAAGAGTTCTGTCATCCCAAACTCACACTTTGATTCTTTGGTGAAAAAACACTCTGCCTCCAAAATACTAAGCACTTCTTCCAAATGCTTAAGGTGCTCTTCCCAAGACTTACTGAAGATGAGAATATTGTCAAAGAATATGAGCACAAACTTCCTCAACTGCTGTCTAAAAATCTTGTTCATACAAGATTGAAAAGTAGCTAGAGCATTTGTCAAACCAAAAGGCATGACAAGAAATTCAAAATGCCCAAAATGGCATCTAAAAGTTGTCTTCTCTATATCTGCCTCCCTCATTCTGATTTGATGATAGCCCGAACGAAGATCAATCTTTGAGAAGAACATAGCCCCATGGAGCTCATCAATAAGCTCATCAATCCTAGGGATAGGATACCTATTCTTGATGGTCTTCTGATTCAATGCACGGTAGTCAATACACATTCACATTGTACCATCTTTCTTTTTGACCAGCACCACTGCAGAAGCAAAAGGACTCTTGCTTGGTCTAATGAAACCACTCTCCAAAAGCTCCTTGATGGCCTTTTCAATCTCATCTTTTTGCATCTTTGGATAACAGTAAGGTGTAGTCATAACAGGCTTTGCTCCTTCTTCTAACTCAATTACATGCTTAGAACCTCTTTCAGGAGGTCTTCCAGGAGGTAGGCTTCCAAAGACTTTGCTCTTCATTGAAAGTAAGGCTTGAATATCAGGGTGATATTTCCTTCTCTCCTCCACTGGATCAGCTGGTAGAACCAAACATTTAGCAGCCCATTCAACCTGATCGTGACAGATCAGCCTTTCCATCCTCTTCAAAGACACAATTCGAGGGCCCCCATTTGACATCCCTCTTAAAACAACCTTCCTTCCATTAGACTGAAATTTAAGCTCCATAGTTTGCAAATTCAATGTGATCTCATCAAGAGATCGCAGCCATTGTCTGCCTAGTACAACATCAGTGTCTCCAATTCCCACCACATAAAAATAATCTTTAATCTCATAATTCCCCAATTGCATAGAGAGGTTAGGAATCTTCCTCGTGCAAGACATAGTAAAACCATCTGCAACCATTACCTTGAAGCCATCAAATTCCTCAGTCTTCAAACCTTTTTTAGCAACTAATCCTTCATCAATAAAATTGTGAGTTGCTCTGGTGTCAATTAGAGCAACTATCCTTTGTGAATTCACAACTCCATGAACCCGAAAGGACTCATTTTTTTGAAAACTTGATAGTTGTGAAAAAGCACTACCATGTCCCACCTCATCGGACTTCTCTTCTGGAGCTTCTTCACCTTCACTACCTACTAATTTGTATTGCTGATCAGACGAATCAGATTCTGATTCAAAATCAGAATAGCCCTCCATTAGGTTTGCTTTGCCTCTTCCATAGCAATGGTGACCCTTAACCCAAGGCTCACGGAAAGTGTAGCAAACTCCATCTTTTCTAAGCTGTTCTTTGAGCTCTTCTGACAACCTTGGTGGAAACTTCTTGGGCAGATTTGAAGAATGTTTTTTATCTTTCTTATGGCTAAATGGTTTTGAATGAAACTTAGGCCTTGGGGCTGCCAACTCCATGCTCCTAGCTTTCTTGATAGCTTCATCTAACGTTGGTGGATCAAAGGCTTTGACCCAACCCTTCAAAGGCTCCATTAAACCTTCAGCAAAAAGAACCACAAGTCTTCTCTTGGTAATGTTAGGCACCATTACTGACAACCTCTGAAAATCAGCCACATAATTTTCTAAAGATTCCTATTGTTTCAATTGTGCCAATTCTCTGAATCTCAATTCTGGATCCTTAGTATCAAATCTCTCGATCAACTTGTTGGTAAACTTATCATAGGTACGAATGAGGTTATGGCCAAGAGTGACCAAACCATGAGTCCGCCATTCGTGAGCTATCCCATCCAAATGCAAAGTAGCAAACTTTATAGCATCTCCTTCTGGCATGGGTCTGAGAGAGAGATAATTATCTAGCTTCTGCACCCATGATCTGGTTGTGCACTTATTACTACCATCAAAATGTTCCATAGTTATTTTTCCCAAAGCTTGGTAGAAATCATTTCTAGGCACCATAGGAGGACGTTGCTCATTACTTCCTCCATTTCTCCAACTCCTTTGATTCATGAATTGATCAAGGTCCAAGCATCTCTCAAATCAAGAGGTAAAGAAGCATACTCCATGTAAGCTTGACGTGCATCGTCAGCAAAGGTTGGTGCAGCTTCAACTGGTTGTTGCTCTTCTATTGTCGTGAAGACGGGAAAAAGGGGTCTAGAGGATGACCCACTAGGAATTGCAGCATGTTGACCCACAATTCTATCTCCTTTATTCACCTTAGGACTGCCATTACTAGATTTTCCATTAACTCCACTGCTTTCACCAGTTGGATTATTTTGGGGCTGAAGAACATTATAAGCTGCTTGTTGATCCAACTTGGACAATAGACGGGACATCATGTCTATCATCCCATCAAACTTCTTCTCAACTCTGTCCCTCTCTTCATTTGCTTGCCTAACACTGTTTGACATTATTTCAACTTGTGTTCAACTTCTTCCACTGACTTTTCTGAACCTTCCACTGTTTTTCCAAGATCTCTTAAGACTCCTGAGAAAGTCTCTGCCTCTGGAACAGATGGAAACTGATGCGGAGTTCTAGCCTGACTTCTGGTGTATGGCCTAGTGTCTCTTTCACTCATCAGATAACCAACTGCAAACTACCACAGGATGGCAAGGTATTCTGCTCTGATACCACTGAAATATGCTAACCAATTTTTTTGAAGGAATTACACAACATAGACCAGCAATAGCCAACTGGATTAGCGTTAGCATCAAACTGAAAACCAAGCTTAAAGGAACTCGACACCAAGAATGCACACTCAATCCAAATGATGGAAAGGTGTTGTCATATGGCGGAGAAATTAAAGAATAGTACTTGAAAGAAACTACTCATTGTCAAGAATGTGCACTCAAGATCCCACTGAGGGCGAGGTGCTAACATATGACGGAGTGATTATTTAAAATTGAAACTAGTAGGCGGATAACTAGCCATGAAGCTACACAAATCTAATTCATCCGCTGCGGCGGGCATCCACAGAATTGTGGGGATTCACCACTTGAAAGTGGGTACAATAATATAACAAGTTCTTTCTCCGCACTGGCGGTAAACCGTCCAGGGGTAATTAATTGGAAATTAAACAAGTAGTTGCAGCAATAACATAGGTTGGATTAATACTACTAATCAAAACCTTACAATTCAAAAGACTGCAAAAACATGTATTCCATGATAGAGGAATAAGACTAGAAGAGAAGAGTGAATTCTTTGATGTTCCTTTTCCTTTCCAATGATAGAATTACGACCAAACAAAAAATATATGAATCTGATATAAAAACAGAGTTCTGGAATTTCTTAATCAGCAACTATGAAAACCAATGAAATATTCATAACTCACTCAATTCACCTCCAAATCGAATGCTGTCTTTTGCTGTATTCTTTTAGAAGGTAGGCGAACATATTCTGATCATCAAACAGCAACAAAACTGCACATATGTTTTTGGCACAAATTCCAAAGCCTCCAAGAATGGTATGACCTTCATGAGGGGCGATTTTGACAAGTAAAAATCAACAACTCAAAATTAAAATCTGAAACTCTCCAAAAATGGTCGCCTTGGGTATAGGAAGGAAAAGTACCCACAAGAAAATTAAATTCACACAAAAAGTTGTATGCAAAAACCTCTTTCAGCTGTGACTGTATCAGCAACTTCAAAACTGGAAATATCATTAAAAAACTTCATCTGTTGAGCTTAATCTGCTAGTCTGACTTGAGAAGCAGCAAAAGGCCAATTAGGTGTTATCTTTCAAACACGAAATTAGATAAGAGGCTTGGAGGTAAGCTTTCTTCGAAGCAATAATTCAATTGTCATTCTGATAGCATAACTTTAGCATAAATTTCATGGATGGATGGCTGGAGCAAAAACCTTCATTAAATAGAAACTTACAAAACTCTTCAAATTCCTGAGAAAGCACACCAAAAGACATAGGAGTCTTTTCAAATTTCCAAAAAACAATCAACTTCTCAAGATGGCGTCCCTTTTTGCATATTATGAATTTCACTTTATTTAAAAAGTATCTCTTTTAAAAGTGGCGTCCACTTTTACCAAGGAAAAAGGCAATAATTAAAATATATTTAATTCTTCATGAAGGCATCCCCCTTCCAAGTCCCTCTTTTAAACACAACTTAAAGTTGTTCTCCTAGGCCAAGGGGTCAACTGCAACTTATAACATTAATGCCTTAATTCTCCAAAATTAAACCATTAGAAGCCAAACTTGAATTGCATTAGATGCTCCAACTGAAAATGAAGACCTTGAAGATTGAAATTGCATACTGCCAAAATTAGAATTTACTATAAATAGTAAACTCCAAGAAAAACCACAGAACCTCAAAACTAGAAACCCTAATTTTACCTCACACATGCCTACAGGCTTCCAGAACAGGTTGATGAGTGTCAGAACAGATCATTGATGAGAAGGGGACATTACAGTAGGGTCTTATTCCGCTAACCTTACAATCAAGGAAACCCTAGAGATCTCAAGCTAGGGATGAAATGAGGGAAAGAGATCTGCAATAGGGTTTCCTAGGGTATGATTAATAACTAAAGAGGGGCTCACCACCAAGCTATGGCTTGGAAAGACTAGTAATATGCAAGATCTAATGACAAGACCTAATTATGTACAAGACTTCACTAAATGACCTAGAAATGAATGCAAAATATAATAGAAAGCTAAGAAACTAGAAATCTGCACCTGGAAACCTATAGAAGCTTGAATGGAGACCTAGAATGTTGAATATGATAAAATTAATGCACACTAGGACTCATACGCCAAGATGGGAAATTTAGTCTCAAATTAGGGTTTCTAGGCAAGAACAAAAAAACTACTAGAAACAAGTCTGGAACTCCTAAAAACTACAAATTTCACTTTATTGGGACTCATACGTCAAAAGTGGCATATCGGTCCTACTAAGCCTTTTGGAGGATCAAGGTATGAATCTTCTCTTCAATCTCTACTCTATCTTCTCAACCTAATTTCTAGATATGAAATGATAAATTATGCTCTGTAGATGCCTTTTGATGATCTTCTAAACAAGGAGACAACTTGGATAACTTTGCAAGTTGACAACTTCTCTCCAATCCTACTCCTTAGAGGATCTTCAACCTAGATTTGAAAATCACACACTAAAGAGGGAAAAATGTTGTTTTTTTAGTAGAAAGGGGTTTGCCTTGGTCAAACCCCATTTTGGTAATCAAACCTTGTAATGAAATCAAATGTAAAGGAGGAATGATGAATGAAAAAAAGATATGTTGCAACTCACCAAACCCTTGAAATAAAATGTTGCAAACATGTATGAGATGGATCCAATGGATGTGGATCTTGACTCTTGCTTGAATTTTGTAGATCTTGACATGAGTACTTGCTTGAATCATGAAACCCTACATCACAAATGTTAGCTCAAAAACAAACATGATGCATGATGACTTTGACATGATGCTTGATACTTGAATAATGCTCTAAAACACTTGATAATCAGTCCTTGAATGTTCTTGAATGTTCTTGTGAACTCCAATTCACTAGAATGCATGAATAATTGAAAGCTTAGGATGATCTCATGAATACTTCGGTGAAAATGAGTGAAATAACCTTGTATTTATACTTGTTTATGCCAAATTTCCTGAAATTACAACACTACAAGCCGACAACATATCTAGGAGAAAAAAATCCTACCAAGAATTTGAATTTAATTTAATTTTAAGCCACACACAACTCATACACTAGAAGAGGTGTATGAGTCCCATTAGGCTAGGCTATGGGACACATTTTTCAAGAAATGCTTAGATTCATGTGAAATTAGGATCAAGGCTTCAAGACTTAGGTGGGAACCATATGCCCAAGGTGGCGTATGAGTCCCAAATCAATAAATTTGGTTCATACAATCCAAAAACACCTAAATCATGATTGGATGGTGGTTTGTGTCGAGATTATCCTTAGAAAGACGCATTAATTAAGGCTTGTGGATGCAAAATAAGGCCAATTAAGGTATAAATAATCCCAATTAATAATGAAAACCATAGATTAGTGTGAAACTATTATGACACACTTTACAACACCCTAAATAAGGCACAATTAAGTCCACCTAGCTTACAAGGGCCCAAGACCTAATGTGAATGTGTTAAACACATTACAACACTAAATCAAGGCAACATTAAGCTCAATTTGACAAGGAGGGCCTAAATGAATGCAAAAATGTAGAGGGGTACATTTTCCATCATTATAGGAACAAGTGAGCAATCTAAGAAAAGGAAAAAAATAACATAAATAAATTTAGTGAAATGTGATGATAACTCAAGGATAGGAGAAGAGGAAAATCCAAAAGAAGATTAACTACAAAGGTGAATAATGTAGAATGTACAACAAAAAAGAGGCAAGAACCTACCTTACTAATGGAGAAATTATTTAGATCTTTGTACAAAAATGAAAAGACATTAGAGGTGGCTCAGATTTACTCTAATATGATATGTCCCCTTTCTCCATAATCTATGTTGCAGTTCAAAGTGCCCATTTCCTATCTCAAGTTTCTCCCTTGATCCAAACTTATGTATGATTTATTCCTCTTCATCCCTTGTGTATGTGCCTAAGGTCCCCAAAATTTCTAAGTATGAAGGCATGACTAGTCTTCTAAGTTTGTATAATGCTTCAACATTGTGGAATCTCCCTTCTTAACATTACTTTCTTGAAAATTTTGTTTTCTCTTATATCCCTACCAAAGTATGAGCCTTATTCATCTAGACATATTTTTCATCCATCCCTCGCTCATTTCCTTTACCTCATTGGAGTTTCAAACTTGACCCTACTAGGATGCCTCATGCCAAAACTCTAATCCTCGCCTAGTGGTATGTGCCACAAGGTATCTTTGACCCCTAAACTCTATAATTCACACCTATTTACATTGTTTGAACCCACCTACCTACTTGCATGATAATACCACCATTAATACTCAGGTGGATGACATATCTCATAAAAGGTTTCCCATGGGCATAAAATAATTATTTAATAATGGGCATTTTGGTCCATATGTACCTCCAGTGCCACAAAGGAATACATGATATTCAACTTCTATTAATGAGGTAGTTAGAGTTTCAAAACCTAAGGGTCCCTTTTCGTTATGGGTGAGGATATTTTTAGTTCATAGGGGACATGAACCTCCATGCCTCCCAACCAAATTTTTGTACATGTAAACACGATTCCAAGTGCAAATCAAGGGGGAAATAATGATTGATCAATAATGAGAAGTACGCATTTCATACCAAACTTGAGATGGGTGTATAAGGGGTTAAAAGGAAAATTTTGTTGGAAATTGTGCCTCAACTTGTTGGCCTGTATCTCTGTTCAAGTCTTCATTGTCGGCCAATCGCTCGAATTCCTAAGTTTGCAACCTTGTCGCGAAGTTTGGAAGTTTCATAATTTCCCGACTGACCGACTTCCTTCGTTGTCGCGGCATCGGTGATTTTTGTAACTTAAGAACCTTGTAGCTAAGTTTGGAAGTTTTATAACTTCCCGATTGACTGAATTCCTTCGTTGTCACAACATTTGGGAACTTTGGAACCTTGTCACAGAGTTATGAAGTTTGTGTTTTCTCTGACTGGGCGATAGTGGTATTGACTTGTCGCGGCATCGGTGATTTCTATAACTTTGGAACCTTGTCATGGAGTTACAAAGTTTTTGTTTTCTCCGACTAAGTGACAGTGGAGGTTTCATCGACATGTATACCTTCAATGAGATCTCTTGTTGATGGATGTTTCTCTCACCGACAGTTGTGCATTTGGTATGAACTCTTGGTGATAGCATTTCTCTCACTAATAGTTGTGCATTTGGTATGAACTCTTGGCGATAGCATTTCTCTCACCGACAGTCTATGTTCGGTATAAGCTCTCACCAATAGCAATGGTCTTTCTGATAGTTCTGCAATGGACATTGGTGAGATTTCTTGCCGATAGAGTGAGTCTGGCCGATGGACAGTTGGATTTCTTGTGATATCAGGGAGACTTGATATGTTATCAGTCTGACTTCTCATAGTGTTGCCAATACCTTTGGTCTTGCCGATAGCTATGTGTTTGGGTTTTTTGGCATCGGGGAGACACAGTCTAGTGTCTCACCGACATGCGATATAGTTGAACACTTTGACCAAACATCTATCCTACATGGCGCGTTATGAGCCAATGAGAGAAGCAGAATGTGAACCATTGGTAGTTGAACAGTTGTGACCGTTCCTATGAGGGAGATCATGAATAGTTTGTGAGAAAAAATGACTATGCTTGGAAATGGTCGAAGATTGTGAACAGTTTGATAGAGCAAAATTGTTTGATATTGAACACAGATTGATCTGAGTAGGTTCATTGTATGCGTCTAAGAGCATTGTGAGATTCATGTTCTGTACAAGATTGATCAGTGAATGTTGCTGCTGTAAAATTGACAGTAGAAAGTGAAGTCTGTACTTTGTATGTAATTTTGTTTATTGTAATACAAAGAGGGTTTTCTTGGTGTGGTGGGTTTTTCTCCCATAAGGGTTTTCCCACGTAAATCTAATGTCCAATTATGTATGTGTTCTTTTCTCTTTTCTATTATTCTTTTCAAGTGTATCTTAATTGGACTATAATTGAAAAATTTAAAGTCACCTTTGCATTCTTCCCTGAGGTTTTGATGTTAGGAGAGTTTGTTCCGCTCCTAAGCTTTCCTTACAAATGGTATCAGAGCCTGGCTAGTTGTGTTATCCTTGTGGGTACGTTGGGTTTTTTGTGTCAATTCTATTTAGTGGGAGTCTTGTAGAAGTATGGTAATTCGAATTATAGATTAAGATGGAAAGCACGCCAAGAAAGATTGAAATTGAGAAATTCAATGGCTGCAATTTTGAGTTTTGGAAACTTAAAATGGAAGATCTGTTAGTTGACTGTGATCTTTGGCTTGTTGTGTCTGGAACGAAGCCTATAGGCATGAAGCAAGAGGATTGGGACCTTGCAGATCAAAAATCAAAGGGGATGATAAGGCTCTGTCTAGAAAACTTTGTTCTTCTAAACATTCATGAAGAAAATACTGCATCTTCTTTGTGGAAAAGACTAGGAGCTATTTATCAGGGCAAGTCCTTGGTGAATAAGTTTTTCTTAAGAAAGAAGTTGTACTCTTTGAAAATGTAGGAAGGAGCATCTGTTGTTGATCATTTGAATGCTTTCAACATGTTGATTACTCAGATAGCATCTGTGGGTGTGAAGATTGATGAAGAAGATCATTGTATGGTATTGTTATGTTCTTTGATAGATTCTTGGGATCACTTGGTGATGGCTATTGGGAGTACGAAATCCACTTTTAAGATGGAAGATGTTGTTGCTTCTTTGTTATCAGAAGAGATGAGAAGAATTTTTTTTGAGATGGTGAAGGAGGCTCTTGCTGTTAGAGGAAAATCAAAAGAAAAAGGCAAGAAGAAGGACAAGAAGTTCAAATCCAAATAAGAGGGGAGATCAAAGTCTCCTGGAAAGAAGTCCAAGGTGAAGTGCTGGAATTGTGGGTAGCCTGGTCATGTCCGAAAGGATTGCAAAGAGGAGAAAAAGAAGAAGAAGAAGAATTCTTCCGACAATGATTCTTCTCAAAGTGATGCAGATGCCTTCATTATAGCTTTGGCAACTCGAGCATCAGATGATGTCTGGCTGATTGATTCTGGAGCATATTTCCACATGACATCTCATAGAGATTGGTTCACTAAGTATGAAAAATACGATGGTGGAAGGGTGTATTTGGAAAGTGGTTCATCTCTGGAAATAGTTGGTCGTGGAAGGGTCAGAATTTAGTTCCCTGATGGAAGAGTGAAGGGAATCAATGATGTAATGCATATACCAGGTCTGGCTTGAAATTTACTTTATGTTAGTAAGCTAAACGATGTTGGAGTGCAAGTCATGTTATCTAGAAATGGGTGCAAAATGACTAGAGGCTCCATGGTGCTAGCTAGGGGTGCTCGTATTGGTACCTTGTATAAGCTGGATGCACATGTTGTGCAATGCAATAGTGTCTCTGTAAAGTCACAAAAGGATACTCATGGAGAAAAGGAGAAAAATGTTCCTGATAGTGCAAAATCTATGGAAGTTAAACTTCCAGCAGAAAAGACTATGCTCTAGCATCATAGGCTAGGCTACATTGGAGAAAAAGGTTTGAAAACCTTGAAAAATAAAAACTTGGTTGAAGGGCTTGATGATTGTAACCTCGAATTTGAGTTTTGTGAACATTGTATATATGGTAAGCAACACGGTGTTTCATTCTACTCCAGTCCTCACAAATCTTCTGGTTTACTTGATTATATACATTTTGATGTTTTTGGTCCAGTAAATGTTCCTTATTTGTCTAAATCAAGATATTATGTATCGTTCATTGATGATTATTCAAGAAGGGATTTTTTATTTTTTGAAAAGTAAATCAGAAGTGTTCAGTCATTTTAAGGAATTTAAAAACCTTGTAGAAAATCAGACTAGAAGAAAAATAAAATGTTTAAGGACTGACAATGGCAGTGAGTTTTGTTCTGATGAGTTCGAAAGGTACTATAAAGATCATGGGATTAAAAGACATAAAACTACACCCTACACTCCAAAACAAAATGGAGTTGCTAAAAGGTTCAACAGGACAGTGATGGAAAGAGCACGAAGTATGCTAGGCAGTGTTGGCTCAGAGGAGAAGTTTTGGGCTGAGGCAGTTGCAACAACATGCTATTTAATAAACTGTTCTCTGAATTCTGCTCTTGTTGAGAAAACACCTTTGGAAGCATGGTCTGGAAAGAAGCCCTCTCTAAGACACATTCGTGTCTTTGGTTGTGAGGCATATGCATATGTGTTGAATGAAACAAGGTCTAAATTGGAAAACAAGGTTGTTAAATGTATTTTTATTGGTTATAGTGCAAGCATAAAAGGATACATGCTTTGGAATCTTGATACAAAGAAGGTTTTGTACATTAGAAGTGTTATTTTTTGTGAGTTGAAGCCTTCTACTTTGGATTTGCAGTCAGAGACAAAATTAGAAGATAAAAAGGATGTAGTTGAAATTCCTCTGACACCAGATAAAGAGGAATTGAAAATTCAAAATGTACCTGAAACTGAGGAGAGCTCAAGAAGTTCTTAGAGTTTTGAAGAAGAAGAACAACCTTAGCCTCAGCTTGTGAGGAGGTCAACACGTGAAAGAAAGCAACCTGATAGGTATGGATTTTCTTTGTTAGATTCTACTTGTGCCTATGCTTTAATTTCTAGCACTGATGAGCCTAGGACTGTGAAAGAGGCAATTAGAATGCCTAATTCAAACTCTTGGTTGGAAGCCATGAATGAAGAAATGGAGTCATTAGAAAAGAATGATACTTGGAGTTTGGTGCCCTTGCCTAAAGGAAAAAAAGTTGTTGGTTGCAAATGGGTATTTAAAAAGAAAATAGGTATGGATGGGAATGTGGAAAAGTATAAGGCGAGGTTGGTTGCGAAGGGGTATTCCCAGGTAGAGGGAATTGATTATGGAGAAATTTTTTCTCCTGTAGCTAAGCTAACGTCTATCAGATTTCTTTTGTCACTTGTAGCAGCATATGAATTAGGGATTGAATAGATGGATGTGAAGACAACATTTCTTCATGGTGACCTTGAAGAAGAAATTTATATGTCCCAGCCTGAGCACTTTGTGGAGAAAGGTAAAGAAAATCTGGTTTGCAAGTTGAAAAAATCTCTGTATGGATTAAAACAATCTCCTAGAATGTGGTACCAGAAGTTTGACACGTTTGTTTTTTCATTGGGATTTGTAAGATTGAAATTTGATCACTGTGTGTATTTCAAAGCTGAAAGTGATCGTGTTCTTATTATTGCTCTCTATGTTGATGATATGTTGTTCATAGGCAATAGTAAGTTAATGATTTCTGATCTAAAATCTCAGTTGTCTGCAAAGTTCAAAATGAAAGATCTTGGTGCAACTAGGTATATTCGGGAATGGAAATAACCGGGGATAGGAAGAGTAGAAAACTTTGGCTCGGTTAGAGTAAGTATATTAATCTTGTTTTGAGAGATTTTGTGGTGAGTGCAAGCAACTATTTGTTCTAGTTTTGCAAGGAACAAAGTTATCATTGAAAGTCCAAAATCTCCCACGAGATGGAGGACATGACCGAGTGCCTTATGCTAGTGCAGTTGGTAGTTTAATGTATGCAATGGTTTGTACAAGGCGACATTGCCCAAGCAGTGGGAGTACTTAGTCGCTTTTGGAAAATCCTTGAAGGACACATTGGGATCTTGTGAAAGAGTGTTTAGATATCTAAAGGGCACTTCAAAATATGCTTTGTGTTACCATGGAAATTTGGTTGAATCATAGAGGACTCTCCATTTAAGGCTATGTGGATTCTGATTGGGAAGGGACATTGGAGAGAAGGTTCACCAGTGGATATATTTTCATGATGAATGGTGGTGTAGTTAGTTGGATGAGTAAGCGGTAGGATGTAGTCGCTTTGTCCACTACATAGGCAGAATACATGGCAGCAACACATGCCTATAAAGAAGCAATCTGGTTAAAACGTTTGTGTTCTAACATTGGGCTTGATGCAGGGAAAATTACAATTTACTGTGATGGTCAGAGTGCTATTTGTTTCGCAAAAAATCCTACTTTCCATGCCAGGACAAAACATATTGATGTGCAGTATCATTTTGTATGAGATATGGTGGAGGATGGAAAGGTCTCTTTAGAAAAAGTGGATACTCTAGAAAATGTTGCAGATGCATTGATGAAACTAGTGAGCACAAACAAGTACAGGTGGTGTGCCAGTTCGATGGGCCTTGGAGCCTATGACCTTCATTAACTTCGAGTTTGAAGGAAGCCAGTAACTCTTCGTCAAGTGGGAGATTGTTGGAAATTGTTCCTCAACTTGCTGGCTTGTATCTTTGTTCAAGTCTTCATTGTCGGCCAATCGTTGGAATTCCTAAGTTTGCAACCTTGTCGCAGAGTTTGGAAGTTTCATAATTTCTCGACTGACCGACTTCCTTCATTGTCATAGCATCGATGATTTCTGTAACTTAAGAACCTTGTAGCCGAGTTTGGAAGTTTCATAACTTCTCAACTAACCAACTTCCTTCATTGTCGCGACATTTGGGAACTTTGGAACCTTGTCGCAGAGTTACAAAGTTTTTGTTTTCTCTGACTGAGCGATAGTGGAGGTTTTATCGACAAGTATACCTTCGATGAGATCTCTTGCCGATGGGTGTTTCTCTCACTGGCAGTTGTACATTCGATATGAACTCTTGGTGATAGCATTTCTCTCACTGACAATCTGTGTTCGGTATAAGCTCTTACCGATAGTTCTGCAATGGACATCGGTGAGATGTCTTTCTGATAGAGTGAGTCTGGCTGATGGATAGTTGGCTTTCTTGTGATATCAGGGAGACTTGATATGTTGTTGGTCTGACTTCTCAGAGTGTTGCCGATACCTTTGGTCTTTCCGATAGCTATGTGTTCAGGTTTTTTGGAATTGGGGAGACACAGTCTAGTGTCTCACCGACATGTGATACAGTTGAACACTTTGACTGAACGTCTGTCCTACATGGCATGTTATAAGCCAATGAGAGAAGCATAATGTGAACCATTGGTAGTTGAATAGTTGTGACCGTTCCTGTGAGGGAGATGAATAGTTTGTGAGAAAAATGACTATGCTTGGCAATGGTCGAAGATTGTGAACAGTTTGATAGAGCAGAATTGTTCAATACTGAACATGGATTGATCTGAGTAGGTTCATTGTATGCGTCTGAGAGCATTGTGAGATTAATGTTTTGTACAAGATTGATCAGTGAATGTTGTTGCTGTAAAATTGACATTAGAAAGTGAAGTTTGTACTTTGTATGTAATTTTGTTTACTATAATACAAAGAGGCTTTTCTTGGTGTGGTGGGTTTTTCTCCCATAAGGGTTTTCCCACGTAAATCTGGTGTCCAATTTTGTATGTGTTCTTTTCTCTTTTCTGCTATTCTTTTCAAGTGTATCTTAATTGGACTGTAATTGAAAAATTTAAAGTCGCCTCTGCATTCTTCCCTGAGGTTTTGACGTTAGGAGAGTTTGCTCTACACCTAAGCTTTCCTTACAAAATTGAGAGGGGATGAAAAGATAAAACCACAACAAACCCTATCACTAAATTGTAGTGATCACTCTTTTAAGGCATCCAGATTTGAGGATAAAAACTCATAGATTTGTTAATTATTTGAGGATAGAAACCCTTCAAGATCATGTGTGGCAAAGGATGAAACCCCTTTGACTAGTGAATGATCTCACATAGAGTTCATATTTGAGATTCATGGTTGTGAATCTCACAAGATTCAACTTTACATTCCATCACAACAGTCATGGGTGTAAGCCTATGTGTTCTAGTTATTAATATTTATTGGAAGAGCTTGATGTATTTTTTATATAGACACTTAAAATCATTAGATGTTCTATAATATCCTATGCATTTGCGAACTTCATTATTGTAGGTAAATAATTGTAAGTTTATACCATTTATGCCATTATATTTGTTGTTACATTTTTTTGTAAACTATTTACAAACCTGTATAATGGGAGGGAAAGCTTTGCAATGTGTTTAGTAGTCTTTGGAACTTATATAAACTGGGTATTCTCTATTATTGTAAGGTTCATGTTTTAAATTTTGGGTTTAGAATATTAGGGAAAAATATATATATTTTACAATGTCTTCTATTTGTGAACTAACTAGTAGGATTAGGGTCTATTATATTTTATAAACGTAAAGGAAAAAATTTAGTTCACTAGTTTTTAGTAAAATCAATTAGGGTTTGTCTTATTAGGGTAAAATAATGAAGTTTGTAGTATGAGCTTGAGCCAAAAATGTTTTTTTGTAAACATTAATGTATTTTAGGGGATTATAATGAAGTTTGAGTTATTCAAGTTTGTTAATGCTAATAGTAATTTTGTTAATGTTTTTTAGGGTTTTTATAGTGATGAATTAAATATTATAAAATCTAAAATATATATAAATATCCCTTTATATTAAAAAAAATAAAAATGAAAAGAACTACATGAAAATATGTAATGAAATATGATAAGAAATATGTTGCAAATACTTGATAATAAATGAGAATAACAAGCCACTTTGAGGGGAAAACCTCCAAATATCTTAAATGAGAACATAATTCACAATATGATCATGAAATAAGACTCCCTGCCTCCTATATATACCCTATTTATGCCTAGGATATCACCTAGGTAACCCTATATAATCCATAGGTCAGCCTAATTAACTAATTAACAATATAATAATGATAATATGACTTAATTAAGAGTTAAGATAGCCACAAGATGACTATTCATAACTTGATGTACTCTAATATTAAGGGCATATCATGCCTCCCTCTTAATAGAAGCATTTTCCTCAATGCTAATCAAGTTTAGATGCTTTTGAATAAACTCCTCATCCTCCCACATAACATCTTTAATTGGTACATTATTCCATTGGATGAGATATTGAGTGAGTGGTTCTGGTCAGGTTAGCTTTCTTGTGCATTTTTTAAGAATAAACTTAGGTTCCAATATGATTCTTCCTTCATCGATCTTAGGTAATATTGTTTGAGTAACGATCTTATTCCCAATTACGTTCTTAAAACAAGAAACATGAAAAGCTGGATGTGTCTTTGTTGTTGATGGTAACTCAAGCTTGTAGGCAACACTACCCATATTTTGCATGATTTGGTATGGCCCATAATATTTTGGAGACAACTTGTTATTCTTTGTCTATTGCTTTAGTGATATTTTCGTGTAAGGCTACAATCTCAAGAAGACCCAATCCCCAACTTCAAACTTCTTCACTACGATGTTGGTCTACTTGTTGCTTCATTCAATTTTGTGTCATAGATAGATTCTCTTTAAGTCCTTAAAGTACTTGTTATTAATGAAGCATGTGATCCTCCACAGTGTGAACTCTTGGTGACACCTTTAGTGATGATGTGATAGAAGGAGGATGATATCCATACAATGTCATAAATTGAGACATTTTTAATGAACTATGAAAGGAAGTGGTATACCACCATTTTGGTAGTCTTAGGAATCTACGCAATGAGATTGTTTATCTGAAGTGAAACAACATAGATATACTTGTTTATTTGAAGTGAAAAAACATAGATATCCTTCCAAATTCTTATTATAAACCTTATTTTTTCCATCATATTGAGGATGGTATGAAGAACTATGATCCAATTGAGTACCCAAACATGAGAATAAATTTGTCCAAAAGTTACTAGTAAAGATAGGATCACAGTCACTAACAATAACCTTAGGTATATCATGTAGCTTTTGAATATTCTCCAAAAATGATTTTTCCACTGTACTTGATGTAGAAAGACATAATAATACAATAAAATATGCATATTTAGTAAGATGATCCACTACTTCCATGATGGCATTCTTACCATTAGATCTTAGAATCCCTATGATGAAGTCTATGGAGACCTCTTCACAACATTGGCTAGGAATAACTAAGGGTTGCAAGAGACCAGGTGTCTTAATTATCTCCCCTTTATTTCTTTGACAAACCAAACATTGTGCCACAAATTTTGAACATCTCCTTTTAGCCCTTCCCAAAATAATTTTTTATTTACTTGATGATATGTCTTCAAAAATCTTGAACGACCACCAATTGGAGACTCATGAAGCTTTGTGAGAATATTTTGTTTGAGAGAGGAATTATTGCAAAGATACAATCACTCTTTATACCACAAAGTATCTCCCTTCTAACAAAACTTATATGAACTATGTTGGGTGAAAATTATGTAATCCCTTTTAACAAATTACAAAACCTTGATTTCAACCACAGTTATGTGAGATAGAATCTCTCCTCTTAGAAAGGGGAGGCACCCTTATTATTGCTTATTTAAACTAAGGAAAACTAATCAAATATTCATAATAATTTACACTACAATAACGATATGGGGGTGTGTCACATTCATGATTCTCTCTTTTTTCAGAGAATATGTTTTACAATGTTCCACAATTTTAACTTCTGGATGCAATATGACTTTAAATTAAAACTAAGTAGTAATTCCAATATTCCTATCTTGTCAAAGCAAATCCTAGGAATGCTAGCATGATAAATATAAGTAACAAATAAGAAAATCTCATGGAGGCACAAATTTGTTCCGTAGTTTCTGATAATGAAACCTTCAAGATAGTAACCAGCGTTGTAAAAGAAACACAAAGTCTTCAATATGCTTCACAATTAATCCCACAATTAGCATGAATAAATATAAGAAAAAAGTCAGAGAATTCACCAATAATATCAACAATATCACAATTTCAAGCACTAAGTGTAACTCAAAGTCTACACAGATTTACTCAAAATCCCTTTCAATCTCAATTAAAAAATCGTTGTCAATTCAATCAAACAACAAGATAATTGTCCCCAACACAAATTTTGGTGTGCAACTTCACTTATCTATTGATAAAAAATAGATTCACAAAAATGAACTCAAATTTTTAATATTTTCTTCACAATTGGGCAACACTTCATTGCATAAGATAAAAGTTCCTTAATAGAATGGAATCCTCTCTTATTTATAGATGGGAGAGGAGAGCTAATCTAGGAAAAACCCTAACTAACTAGTTGACATATTCAAAAATGTTGTCCATAAATGTAGGAGAACATATTTGTTTTACATGTAATTACATTTTTTTAAATGACATGTAAAATGTCAAAACCAATCTACATAAAGCATGAAAAATGCTAAAATTGGGAAATCTAATCTAAGGAAAAATTTGGCCTTCTTCAACATTTTTCTCCATGAAAACTTCATGATGATGTGCACTTCATCACTATCTGGCATTGGAGTGTACTTTGGAGATAACGAGGATTCCTGAGATTGACTCCTCCAATGAGATTGAATGCTTTCTGGTGCCTTTTAGGAACAATTCTTAAATCTAGAGCAAGCTGGAAATCCATCATTTTGTTCATTGAAGCTATTGAGAAGCTTCATCTTCAAATTCTTCTTGAACCATTGATGAACACTTCCTTAAAAAACTGAAACATGGGAAGAACTTTTTGGTTGTACTTCAAAGCCTTCTTGCTTGGTGATAAGCAAGAACTTGATCAAAACTACTCTGGAATATGGGCACAAGAGATCAAAGTGTATGCAAGAGTAGGATTTAACAATTCTGAAGCTTGAATGCAATGATGGTAGAGAATGGAGTGGAAGTGATAAAAATAGCAAATGGATGTAAGCAATGGAGTGAGAAAAATTGAGCGAAGTGAGGGAAACAGAGCAATAGTAGTGAAAAGAGGTTCAAAGAGAAAATGGAACGATTTTTTGAGCATTTAGTGAAAAACTTTCTTTTGTGCAAGGGCATTGAAAATCAGTGATCTAGCACTTGGAAATTCTACTTTTGGTGCACAAGCATTGAAAATCAATGCTCCAACATGCTTTGAAGACTTGCAAGAAATTGATGTCTAAGCACTAAAAATTAGTGCTATGACATATGGGGAGAAGTCAATTGCATGTACAAGCATTGAAAAAGGTTGCTTCTACATACAAAGTATAATATTGATTCATGTGTAAAAGTGGAATTCTTTAGTGCTTGAGCACAAAGGGGGAAAGATCATTTTTGTAGGAGTGGTGATTTTCACCACTCCTACATCTCGAAATATGGAAAGAAAATATGGACACATGAATGATGAAAATCACCGCTCCTGCATATGGAGTTTGGAAAAAACATTTGATAAAGCAATGAATTTTCCCTCTTAGACATACATAATGAAACTCGATAAAAATCAATGTAAAGACATTTAAAATCATCACTATAACAAAAGGTGGAAATAAATGACGAGCGGGAAAAATCACAGTCATAGCATTAGAAATCGATGCTCAAGAAAATATGTATTCTCAAAGAAAAACCCAAAAGAATACTAGGGCACATGAAAAACCCTAAGGATGAACACTTGGTGGAAAAAATGCATAAACCCTTAGAAGAAATAGAGAGGTAAATACATTCACCTAAATATGAAAGAAAATGTGAAGAGCATGCATAATTAAAATGGAAAAAACAAAACAAAAGAATAGGGTAAAGCATGATGTACCTATATAGAAAGAAACGATGAAACCCTAGAATAAAATTTGTGTGAAATTCATTTCCAAGATCAAAAGAGCTCAAAACGAAGAAGACATGAGAAAAAGATGTAAGAAACAAGTTAATCAATTATGAAATGAAGTAAAAATGACTTAAATAAATTACTTAAAAGTTTTGAAAAATGTATCATTAATAAATCAGAGTGCATTAATGACCACACGTGCAAAAGAGGAGGAAAATGTAGTAGCAGTGATTTTCACCGCTCCAACATTTTCAAAATTGTTGAAGATACATAAGTAGTGAAAAATACCACTTTGACATGTCCAAGTGTTAGACTAAAACTCAATTATAATAGCACTGAAAAATAGCACTCTAAAAAATGATAGGTAAGAGAAATGTTGGAGCGCAGAAAAACAACGCTCTGACACTTAGAAAACTTTCACAACCTTGTGCATGTAGGAGCGTTGAAAAACAACACTCTTACATGAGTAAGAAATTTTATAACTCTTGAAAGGTAAAAATTGACAAAACATTCATTTTGAAGATTTTCATGAAATGACTAATGACAAACGCTCGAACAGACGATTCGAGGCTCAGGACTATGCATTAAGGCCAATTAAAAATTGCCTCATTTTGTGTGCTTGAAGTACATAGACCTACTGAATGAAAAAGTTTCATAGGGGGTTATCCCATGAATCGAGCGCAACCGGATTCGAGGATAACAAACTACTGAGATCACTTTGTAATTTTTGAATGAGATTAGTTGTAATAACATCATTTTTCCACTCTACTTTGGCTTTTACTACCCAATCTTCTTGTAATATTGAAATGATACACAATAAAGCTTCATCCTTCTCATCCTTCATCGATAGTACATCTTCCACAACATTTTCCTTCTCTTTCTTATATATAATCTTAAAATTATATCTCAACATCATAATGACCCATTTTGTTGCTCTTTAGAATATAATATTTGTTCCAAAAAATATTTTAGGCTATCATGATTTGTCTTAACCTTGACGTGTCTACCCATTAGATAAGGCCTCCATTATTCTATTGCATGAAGAATAGATAGGATTTTCTTATCATAAATAGGCTTTAGTTGATTCTTACCCTTTAATTGACAACTCTAAAAAGTAATGCATTGACCCTCCTACATGAGAATTGCTCCTATACTATTTCCTAAAGCATAACATTCCACAATAAAATCCTTGGTGAAATCTAGAATGACAAGTACTAGAGTTGTACATGACCTCCTTCAACATTTCAAATGTCGCATTAGCATATTCATTCTAGTGAAAATAATCCTTATTCATAAAGTTTTGAGGGGTGTTGCTATATGACCACGGTTCTTCAAAAATATTTTATAGTATCTAGTCAATCTCAAGAAATCCCTCAATTTCTTAATGTTTTTAGGAATAGGAAATTCCATGATAGCCTTAATTTTTTTAGGATCCACCTTTAATTCTTCATGTGAAACCTATGTCCCAAGTACTCCACCTCATTGAGACCAAAAGCACACTTGGATGGATTAGCATAGAGTTGATGATATTCAAGAACTTTTAATGCTTGATCTACATGTTGTGAGTGGTATTCTCATGTCTTGCTATAAATCAATATATCATCAAAGAACATTAATACAAACTTCCTCAAGAATTTATTAAAGATGGAATTCATAAAAAATTGAAATGTAGATGGTGCATTGGTAAGACCAAATGGAATCCTAATTAAACTTAAATAGAAAGTGTTAATAGGACTTAGGAGGTGAAATAGTTAGGTAATATCCTTGTTCACACCAACACCCCCTTAAGTTCAACTTATGGAGAATGAGAAACATGTAAATATACAATGATGCAATGATGGGTCCTAACTATTGGGCTATGTTAGGTACCCATGTATAAAATAATCTCTCACAAACAGAGAAAAGGATAAACCCCAATGGGACAAGAATCCCTCCTAAAAAAATACAAAATAATATCAAGGTATGAAAGGGATAAAACCCCATATGATGAAAAATTCTCCCATAAGAGAGAAAAAGATATTCTATATAACCCATACTCAATATATAATTTCATGTACCAATGGTAGATGCTCAAAATTGGATGTAGAAGATGGTCCACAATTGTCACACAACATTCCTTACCTTAGGAAGAAACAAAACCAAAGTTGAATGTACAATGTCTTCTCATTCTTGAAAGGAATATGTGGGAAGAAAGCTAAAAATGTATGAAGTCTCTAAAC
Organism: Sequoia sempervirens; assembly: GCA_007258455.2. Lineage (NCBI taxonomy): Eukaryota > Viridiplantae > Streptophyta > Pinopsida > Cupressales > Cupressaceae > Sequoia > Sequoia sempervirens. The sequence continues at coordinate 289,261,466 of VDFB02000008.1, forward strand.
TATATTGATGTGTTTCTATGTTTATGTTGAAATATGCTAATTCCAAGTTAGGTGTTCTAGGCCACAATGATGAAGATGGCAATCTAAAATCTAGTAGAGATGATTGTAGAACAGGATCCAAATAAAAAATTAGCTCCTCCAAATTCTACTCAAGAGTCTCCAAGACACTATAAAAAATATGACAAATTATCATTTGGAGGAAGAATAAGAGGGTCTAAAGGTTCCCCCATAACATCTAAAGAAGAGGATACAACTCCATGAGAGATAACATTAAAGAGAATATGAATATCCTCAATAGTTTTCTCCAAGTCTACAATATAAGACTCACAAAATAAACCTAAAATATCTATCAACTCATCTCAAGTTATTGTATATGGAAGAAAACAAATGTCTACCACAATGAATCATTAGAAGTCATCGATGTAGCAATACTAGTCTTATCAGAAGCAACCATAGATGGAGATGTGCTCTCAATAGAAAGAGAAGAACTAAGAAGATATGTCTCTATGTCATTTGAACCTTCAATATCTTTAATATATTCAAGCTCCTCTAAAGTAACATCATCAAAGGGTATATTATCTACATCATCAATGGGGATGAGGAAATATACAACATCATCTAAGAATGGAGAGATATGAGGGTATCTAAGAATCTCCCATATCTTAGTCCAAAGTGTGTGGGGGAAATCAATTCTTGATAAATCACACATAGTGTTATGATCAATACTAGAACCAATCAATCCTACAAAATGGTCAATATTATTTCCCCAAACTTATTGTATTCTAGGTGTATCTAGTTCATGTGGGAATCCATAAAGATAAGACAAAATTTTAAGTCGCCCGAGATGTGTTAGGATGCCTTTTTCTAAGACACATAATTATCCTTTTCTAGGATTACTATAAAATTACGAATAGAGAAACAAATGATATGCCCTCAAATTATAAGACCAGAGATCAATAATATTAATATATATGAATCAATTAGAAGATTAATCCCCCAAAATCTCTCAATAAAATAACCTCCCAAGAAAATATGATTTGGTACATTATAGGTAGTGCAATTATAGGTTCCACTTGCAAAAATAACAAATTGGTATTGATCTTAATACATAATAGATGCCAAATTTGGTAATAGAGATGAAATTATTTTTGATAAAATTAGATCAACTTAATCACACCATTATAAATTAAAGGAAATTTTATGTACTTTAAAATTTGCATTAAAAAATGTAACTACACAAGACCAAATGGAGCCTTAGAAGTTCCCAAAATGACAATTTCTTAGCAACACCTATGAGAATTTGTGAATTCTAGATTAAAAAAGACACCAAAATTAAGAACCGTCTACATCACTATGAAATTCACAAAATTCTACTCCAACTAATAATTAAAAAAATCTCACAAAAAATGAGTTCAGATGAATGAGTTATGGCATTCTCATTTTATATTACAAAAATGAAAACTTTGTTAGAGAGGGTGTTTGGTTGGGTGAAGTTACCTATTGATGTTAGTGCATGGTTGATTGGAATATACAATTTAGATTTTTGGAATATTCCTCCTTGTTGCAAAACTACCATTAGATTTATGAAATTTCTCTTTTATGCCAAAATCATTTGTATCAGTGAGAAAAAATCCATTTGGCTAGTGCTAAACCACTTACTAGTATGCAAGTACATTTCATAGTTTGAAAAGCTACTTCATGGAAAATTATTCACTAATTTTTTTCGATCGAAGGATTTTTTTCCACAGTTGATTTGTCTCCATTGATGGGGCATGTCATGATGAATAGGTAGTTTTCCAACCAATTAAACTATAGCAAGATAGTGGAAATGTTGATGGCATGGCTCTGACACATACTGACATGCCCTAATATGGGCGACTACCTATGCAGTTCTATGTAGGAAATATGCTTGCATGTTTTTAATTATTTTTTCAAACAAAAAAAAAATTATAGATTTTTTTTAGACCATACCAAAACATGCACAACACTTGTACAATGATATACTCGCATTAAATATTCTACTACACAAATAATATTATTTTCAGTATGATCCATATGGCCGAGGAGGGGAAATTTTTCTTTGATGGCCCCAGGAAAAAGTGTCCAAATTTGATGAGTTGATAGTCAATCCTTACAAAAAAAAAACTTAAAACTTTGCAATTATAGTTCATTTAAGATGCACATGAATAACATAATAAGAATGAACACCAGATTTAAGTGGGAAAACCCTTTCGAGAAAAAACCCACACACCAAAGCAGAGATCACTTGTATTATAGTAAAATGATAATTACATACAAGTTACAAAGCTATGCTCCTTTAGGTGTCAATTCACAATATCAAACCGGTAGCATACATTCACTCTGATCTTCAACCAACTGCCCTTCGACCCATGGTCAATACGTATGTTACAATGCAATTTAATCATATTCAATATGATACAACCCCACACACTATGGAATTCTATCCTTATATATCTCTCCTCTTTTAGGTTGGCTTAACCTACATTTTTGTAGTATTGTCTCATCAACCAACGAGCACCAAAATATCACAAGTAGTTACATGGTTATTAGAGAATTCAATTATCACCTTCAAGTTGAAATCATCAAGCCAATGACCATGTTGATTCACAACAATGATGCACAATCAACTAATGACTTTGTGCCACACATCACCACTTAACTTGTTCATTTATCGCCATCGAGGAGACCATGTAGCAACTCCTTTGGATACCATAGATTCCCACCAATGAAGCTTTGCAAACTACCGCCATATCGCAGACATCACCAATAGACCATCACCCTTCTTAATAGCACCCAACGATATTACGGTAAAGGCTTGAATGCAACATTTTGGGAATTTTGAGTTTGATGGAAACTGAGCTAGGATTTCAACATTGAGTTTGAGACACACATTCGCAACATTATTCCACTTGATGAAGAACTCACTAAACCCCTTCCAATGCTTGAAGTCATTGAATATTTTATGCCCCAAGGCCCATAGTACTGGTGCACCACTTGAACTTATGTGAGCTTGCAGGCTTCATCAATGCATCAACAAAATTCGCCAGAGTATCAACCTTTTCCAGACTAACCTTTCCATCTTCCACCATATCACGAAAAAAGTGATACTTCACATCAATATGTTTCGTCCTGGCATGGAAAGTTGGATTCTTCACCAAACATAGGGCACTTTGACTGTCACAACAAATAACAATCTGCCCAACATCAAAACCAACATCAGAACACAATCTTCTAAGCCAAATGGCTTCCTTATAGGTGTGAGTTGTTGCCATGTACTCAACCTCAGTAGTGGATAAAGCGACTACAGCCTGATGCTTGCTCATCCAGCTCATTGCACTAGAAAACAACATGAATACATATCCACTGGTAGATCTTAGGTTGTTAATGTCCCCTGCCCAATCATAATCCACATATCCATGGATGCTAACTGAACTCTAATATCCAATGGAGTAACCATGATAACACAAGGCATATTCAGAAGTACCCTTCAAATACTTGAAAACTCTCTTCATAGCATCCCAATGTGGCCTTCCCAGATTAGGCATAAATTGACTAAGCACTCCCACTACTTGGGAAATGTCTGCCTGGTACAAACCATTACATACATTAAACTACCAACTACACTTGCATAAGGCACCTTGGTCATGTTGATGAGGTATAAATAACCTCATAATTATAATAAGCTAAATACCCTTTATTGTTCCTACCAATCACTTTAGCCCTGCCAATTGTTTATTTTTAGGATCAATAATTGTCTACTTTTTATGAAATGATGTATAAATCTTTATTTCTTAAATCGATTGAAATTAGCTAACTAATGTTGATTTAATGGTATAGATTTCAAGTCATGTACAATAATTTTGCACAATCAAAGAATGAAGTGGAATTTGAGTAGACTTCAAGCAGTTAGAGTTAAAGTGCCAAAAGTTTAGGCACCAAAAATTTAGGCATGCAAAGTGCAACAATCTCCTTTAAAGCTTTATGTTAAACTTTTTGTTTAAGACTTTACGGCTCCACTCCGAGCCTTTATTATGTGTTTATGTCACAAACATCTGTTAAGTTAGTCAGTTATAATTATGTTAAAAGACTTTTTCAATGGTGATCTACCGCCATCTGAAATTTAGGATTTTATAAGTAGTATAAATATGTGTAACTACCAATACAAGAGGTTATTGTTATGTTGTTATGATATGATTTGAATTATATTCAGCTATGTCTCTGTGTTACACTTTTATAGTATGAATAAAATAAATATTGCCATTCTTATTTTGAGTCAATAGCTTTGTGTAATGCAAATACCATGGATAGATTTATTTTGAAGATGTAAAATTATCACGTGTGATCTGAGTTAATCATAAGAATGCCTGAGAGCTAGCCACTCGAGGTATCTCATAGAGTAGATAAGTATTTCTCTTTTTAATACTGTTACTTTTATTTTGTACATGTTGAATTTGGATGAATGTTATTTTGTGTCGAGCTTTGTCATGCACTCCTGTAGGTCGTAGTTTCAGGTTTGTAATCTTTAAGTTATGTTACTTCAAAATTTAGGAGCACCTATTCTTGTTGTTAGTTACAAGTTGTTAAGTATACCTTCTATCAGCAGTTAGTCGTTAGTTGTTAGTTTCCTTCATTTAAATTTCATAGTTTAACTGCAAGTGTTAATTCCTAGAAAATTTACATGCTTTCTAGAATAATAATTTCATGCTTTCTAGTTTAAACAATCTCATGCTTTCTAGTTTAATTTGTGTTTAGGACCATTTTAAACATTTATAAAATCTAAGAGAGATGGTCAAGACATTCCCTATTGCATACAGCCTTTGAACACTGCCTGGTTGACATAATTGATATATTTCTAACTAAAGTGTTAGAACCTTACGACAGCCTGTCAAATGTCCTTCATCTCAGTAGTAAATTTTGGACAATCTTCAATAGAAAGTTTCATTCCCTACAACACTGGAACAACTAACTTCTTGCAATTTTCCATACTAAACCTCTCTAGGACAAAATTTATAGACTTGCTCTAGCTGAGCCAAAGTTTTCTATTTCCTCTATCCCTTATGATTTCCATCCCCAAAATATACCTAGCTAAACCTAGATCTTTCATTTCAGGATTTGCTAACAAATGAGATTTTAATTCAGAAACCATACCCTTACTATTCCCACTGAACAACATATCATCCACATATAGGAAAATAATAAGAAGTCGACCATTCTTTGACTTAAAATAAACACAATGATCAAAATTTGATCTCCCAAACCCCAAAGATAACACATAGGTATCAAACTTCTGGTACCACATTCTAAGCGACTTCTTCAAACCATACAAAGATTTCTTTAACTTGAAAACTAGGATTTCCTTACCTTTTTCAATGAAGTGCTCAGGTCAGGACATATAAATCTCTTCCTTCAAATCACCATGAAGAAATTTTGTCTTCACATCCATCTACTCAATTTCTAAATCATATGTTGCTGCAAGTGATAGCAAGAATAGAATGGATGTCAACTTTGCTACAAGAGAAAATATTTCTCCATAATCAATCCCCTCCACCTGGGAATATCCTTTCATGACCAACCTTGCTTTATGCTTCTCAACACTGCCATCCAAACCAATCTTCTTCTTAAACACCCATTTACAACCAACAAGATTTTGACCCTCAAGAAAAGGTACCAAATCCCACATTTCATTCTTCTTCAATGATGCCATTCCTTCATTCATGGCTTCCAACTAGGAATCTGAATCAGACACATCCATAGCCTCTATAACAATCCTAGGCTCATCATCAATGTTAGCAATCAAATCAAAAGTACAACTGGAATCTAACATAGAATATCCAAACCTTTTAGGTTGTCGCTTCACACACGTAGACCTTCTTATAGGATGAGGCTAAAGTTATTTTTATTGATTAGAATTTTTAGAGCTGCTTGAGCTCTCCTCACTAACAGGTCCACCGAGAGTATGTAGTTTATCCTTATCTGGAGTAAAAGGAATTTCAACTATCTTCTTCTTTTCTGTTTCTTTTACCTCTCGTTGCAGATCAACTATAGAAGGTTTCAGCTTACGGAAGATGACACTTCTGTTATACAACACCTTCTCTATAACTAGGTTCCAAATCTTGTACCCTTTCACACCAATTCCATAACCGATGAAGATACATTTCACTTCATTCTTCTCCAATTTTGATCTCTTTTCACTAGGCACATAAGCATACACCTCACAGCCAAAGACTCTGATGTGTCTCAACGAGGGCTTCTTACTAGACCACGCTTCCGTAAGTTTCTTGTCCACGAGCGTCGAAGTGGGAGATCTATTAATTAGATAACATGTCATAGCTACAGCCTCAGCCCAGAAATTTTCTTGTAGACCAGCACTACTCAACATACTTCTCACCCTTTCCATCAGCATTCTATTCATCCTTTCTGCAACTCCATTTTACTGTGGAGTGTAAGGAGTAGTTTTATGCCTTTTAATTTTGTGGTCCTTGCAAAACTTTTTGAAATCTACAAAACAAAACTCACCACCATTATCCATCCTCAAACACTTTATTTTTCTACTAGTTTGATTTTCTACCAAGGTTTTAAATTCCTTAAACTAACTGAAAACTTCAGCTTTACTTTTAAGAAAATAAACAAATTTCCTTGAATAATCATCTATGAAGGATACAAAATACATAAATTTTGATAATGAAGGAATATTAATTGGACCAAACACATCAACATGAATATAATCTAGAATACCAAAAGATTCATGAGGACTAGAATAAAATGAAACACAGTTTTGCTTTCCATAAATGCAATGTTCACAAAAATTGAACTCAAGATTACAATCATCAATCCCTTCAACCAGATTTTTATTTTTCAAATATTTTAAGCCTTTTTCACCAATGTTTCCAAGCCTTTAATGCCACAACATTGTCTTCTCTACTGGGAGCTTCACCTCTAAGGGATTAACACCCATAGGAGTAGCACCTCCTTTCTCTAATCGATCAGATTTACTTGAATTTGCAGAAGCACTATTACACTGCATTGCACATGCATCCAACTTATACAGAGTGCCAATTCATGCACCTTTATCCAACACCATAGAGCCTCTAGTCATTCTACAAACACCATTTCGAGAAAGAAACTTGTATAATAGCATCATTAAATTTACTTACAGAAGTAAGTTTTGAGCTAGACCTAGTATATGCATCACATCATTTATTCCCTTCACTCTTCCATCAGGAAATTGAATTCTAACTCTTCCACGGCCAACAATCTCCAGGTGATAATCATCACCCAGATACACCCTTCCACCAGCATACTTCGCATACTTTGAGAACTAATCCCTATGAGAATTCATGTTAAAGGATGCACCTAAGTCAATCAGCCAAACATCATCTGATGCTTGAGTCACCAAGGCTGCTATGAAGGCATTTGCATTGCTCTGAGATTCATTATTAGAAGAGTTGTTTTTCTTCTTCTTCTTCTTCTCTTCTTTGCAGTCTTTTCAGATGTGTCTAGTCTGCCCACAATTCCAGCATTTCACCTTGGAATTTTTCCTAGGATACTTTGATCTCCCATTTGACTTGGATCTAAAATTCTTGTCTTCTTTCATCTCTCCTTGGATATGCCTCAAACAGCAAGGGCCTCCTTGGCCATCTTAGAAGACTTCCTTCACATTTCCTCTAACAGCAGCAAAGCAACCACATCTTCCATCTTGAAAGTGGTTGATGTACTCCCAATAGCCATTACTAGGTGATCCCATGTGTCAGGAAATGAACACAACAGGAGCATGCAATGATCCCCATCATCTATCTTCACACCCACAGATGCCAACTAAGCAATGATCATGTTAAATGTAATTGAATGATCTGAAATAGACACTCCCTCCATATTCAAAGAGTATAGCTTCTTTCTCATAAATAACTTGTTTACCAGAGATTTCCCCTTATAAATGTCACCAAGCCTTTTCCACAAAAGTTTCATTGTCTTCTCTTCATGGACATTCAAGAGAACTGAATTAGCCAAGCACAGTCTAATTAGACCCTTGGCTTTTTGGTCCATTGCATCCCAGCCATCTTGCGAGGTTGCTAATGGTTTGTTAGAGGACACTACAATCCATAACTCTCGATCAACAAGCAAATCTTCCATTTTGAGTTTCCACAGCTCAAAATTTCCACCATTGAACTTCTCAATTTTTATTCTTCTAGATGTGCTCACCATCTTAAACTTACAATAAGTTTATAACCAAATTCCTCATCAAAACTCCCACTAAACAAGATCAACACAAAAAACCCCTCTTACCCACAAGGAAAACAAAGTTGTCCTCTGATACCAATTGAAAGGAAAGCATAGTGTGGAATACTCCTTCCTAATACTAATCTTCAGGAGAGATACAAAAAATAACTTAAAAATTTGCAATTGCAGTTTATTTAAGATGCACATGAATAACAGAATAAGAATGAACACCAGATTTACATGGGAAAACCCTTTCAAGAAAAAACCCACACACCCAGAGATCACTTGTATTATAGTAAAATGAAAATTACATACAAGTTATAGAGCTATGCTCTTTCAAGTTTCAATTCACAGTATCAAACTGGCAGCATACATTCACTTTGATCTTCAACCAACCGCCCTTCGACCCATGGTCAATATGTTTGATACAATGCAATACAATCGTATTCAATACAATACAACCCCATGTACTATGGCATTCTATCTCTATATATCTCTCTCCTCTTTCAAGTCGGCTTAACCTACATTGTCATAGTACCGTCTCATCGACCAACGAGCATCGAGATATCACAAGCAATTACATGGTTATCAGAGAATTCAACTATCGCCTTCAAGTTGAAATCATCAATCCTATGACCAAGTTGATTCAAAACAATGATGTGCAATCAACTAATGACTCTCTTCCAACCATTGCCACTTCACTTATCCATTTATCACCATTGAGGAGACCATGTAGCAACTCCTTCTGATACAATGGAGTCCCACCAACGAAGCTTTGCAAACTACTGCCATACCACAGACATCACCAATAGATCATCGTGAGATGGAGGTATAAACACTACACCACTGTAGGCCTCTTAGTCCAACCATTGCAGGGTGGCGGGGTAACCCTCGCACTATCGCCAACACCATCCATGATTCACTGCGAGGTGGCGGTATGACCCCCACTCTACTGCACAAGTAGAAGAAGACTATCGCAAGATGGCGGGTAAAGCCGCCATCTTGCACCCTTCTTAATAGTACCCATCAGTATTGTGGTAAAGGCCTGAATGCAACATTTTGGGAATTTTGAGTTTGATGGCAACTTAGTTTGGGTTTCAATAGTGAGTTTGAGACGCACATTCTTAACACATTTGACCCAAAATGCTCCAAAATTGTAGCTACCTTCTAAATTTGGCAACCACCTCCCAACTTCAAACCCTTGTAGATATGGCCTCACATGTCCAATTTGGATAAATCAAAAGGATAAACTAACTTTATTGGACACCCTAAACTCAATGGTGAGCTCATATTTGCACCACAATACTCTAGAATATGAACCTACATAAAAAAGTGACAAAGAGAAACACCCCCATAATCCAATATTTCTATCAAGTTTTTTTAATTCTTTGAGGGGGAAACAACACAAAAGAGACATTTTTAACATAGAGTACCATTTAATATCTCTTGGATTGATTATAAATAATGAGTAAAAATAGGGAAAGAGAAACAAATGAATAGGACTCAAGTAATAAAGACACTATAAATTTGAGTCCCAACAAGCTCTGATGGTGACAAGTGTCTCTTATAGTTATAATGAGAATTCAAGTATGTGGGAGTAGACCAAAAATGAGGAACAATAGTGAGTGGGACTAACTTGCACTTGATCATGACAAACATGGGTCATGACTACATAAATTCACTAAGGTACATACAATCCTTGACAAGACACAATATATAGAAGGAAGAAGAACAACTTGCATCTAATGACATGGAGGCACATAGACATTAAAGATATGGTTGCACATAAAATTTACCACATTATTTCATAGGTTAGACCCTACATGAATACCTATGGCACATGGCCATGAATAAGTTGTATTTTCTTGTCTCTGTGAAATACAAGCCTATTGAAGGAACTAGAATCTCCTTCAACCCAAAACTATCTTCATCACCTAGTTGAATCAAGTGTGGGATTCTCCGCACTACATCAATCTATGATTTCTTCCAAAAGGGTGAAGGTTATCTCCACAATTAACATAGAAATTATAAATTAACTAAAAAAAATAGGCCTCTAAACCATGCCATGGTATATCATTGAATTTCAAAGCATTTGAGAGCATAACTTGAAGAACAAGGTTAGCCTTGTAGTGTAATAAATTGTCACCCTTGACAATTTCACTATGTTTTACTCCCCCTTAAGTAATTGGACCTAATTGGGCACTTAATTTCCTAAATTATGCATTTTGTGGCCCATTTTAATTTTTTTTGATAATTTGCAAGTACAAAGCAAATGCATTCATTTAATGCTTTGCCCCTGACTCCTTAATTCCCAAAAATAGGTTTGGGACATTAGTGCCTAGGGCACCTATGTCCCCCTATTTTGGCTCCAAATTCAAATATGTCGATGTCAACATTTTATTATTTGAAATTCAAATATCTAAAGTCGGCTGTCAGGATTTATTTTTTGGGAAATTAGAATAATTGCACATAAATGCATAGTTATTGCATCATTTGAAAGGTGGGTGAGCATTGTGAATCAAAAGAAAGAACTATTGTCAAGAGAATTTTTTTGGTGATTTATTGCAACAATTCAAGATCCAAGCATCATGTCAAATCGTATGTGAGTTTATTTATTGTCATGTTATCATTATTTGTGAAGGTTAACCCTTTGTAGGTCTCCAAGAAATTCAAGCAAGCAAGATCCAAAACTTGAGGATATTTGTATGACTTTAGTCCTTCAAAGAAGACATCGAGGATTGGTGAATTGCAACACTTTTTGATTCATTATTCCTTCCTATCATTTATCCATTTATCATTGACATTGCCATTGTGAAAGTGGAATCACTAACATGGGGTTTAACTAAGGAAAGCCCCTAAATGGAACAACATTTCTCATCTCTTTGAATGTGTAGGTTTCAGGTCTAAAGAAGAGTGAAATAAGTTTGAAGTTCAATTATCCATTGTTACAATTAAATCCTACACCTTGACAACTCACAAAAACTCAGTTATAGAATTATCCTACGGTGATCCGACAGTGTGACTAGAGAAGAATGGAAGCTCTAATCTAACACCAAAGGACTACAAAAATAGATTTGAAATTGGTCAACAAGGATAGTGACACCCCAAAGGAAAAGTCCTCTAAAATTAGGCTTAAATTTATACAAGTGCACAGTGTGCTGCTCAATTCATTTTTGTAGTATGATTTCCTCTGTGACTTCTCATATTTGTTGTATTTGCATTAGAACATTCATTTGCATCATTAGGTCAATTGAATCATTGCATTTCATCCTTAAGCTCATTTTATATTTGTTCGAGGGTAGGTTGACCCACCTTTTAGGTTGTAAGTCAGTCTTATATCTTGTTCAAATCCATAAAACCCCAGCTACCTCAAACTCTAAATGAAGTGTTGTGAAAAGGTGTCCAAGCCCTAGAAGTAAAACCTAAGGGCCTCTTCTTTTTTCCTACATTTCAAGCCTCAACAAAAATATAAATTCCACCATACCTATTAACCTCATCAACTAAATTTAAGCATGAATAAAATGCTTCCAACTCATATTTCAATGAAGCATATGCCACACTAACCTGCTAACCTGCACAAGGAAACTCCTCTTTGTGCACATCAAACTAAAATTTGTGTAGCTCTCGCATGTATAAAACTTGAGCAACAAGTATAGCACCTACTTGGTATATTTTTTACTACTCAAATTCATTGTAAGCTATATGTTGGGCCCAAGTAAAACACTCAAACTCAATTAAACCATTATCCCCAACATCAAAAGTTACATCATCATGAAGAAAAGTTTTATGCTCAACACTATTCATTTCAAGGATAACAAGCAACCAACATACCTCATTGTTACATGTGTTTATGTATATTTATTTAGCACTAATACCAAAATCTTGAGACATTTCAAGTGAAGAACTAAATTCTTCAAATTATCTTGTTATTTTAATTTCTCCTTGGTAACTTGTTATGTTATTGGTAATTCTCAAATCAAACCTATGGCACATTTATTTTTCCACATTCACTACCACAACAAAATTTTCATATGATCCTTTCAAAGTACACTATGCATAAGGAAGATGGCTTGTCTTGCACAAAAATATAGGCTCTCATATGCATTCACATGATCACCATCTTCACATTCTTCAAGGGCAAGGTCTTCAAATTGAAAATCAATGACTACACTAATATGTATCTCAACAACTTTATAATCAAGTGCAACCACCTCTATGTTATCCTCATGAAAAAAAGCATCATTAGAAAATTCAAAATCGAAAAAGGGTCAAAGGAAGACAAAATATCAAACTGAACCATAGATTTTTGGCACCTTAGGGACTCTCTAGCTCTTCTAGGGTTTTTCACCTAAAATGAGAGAGGAGGGCCAAAATGCTAAAGGGTTCATTCAAATGAGGATGTGTATGGTGTTTTTTAAGTTAAATGAATGCAATTAAATGATCTATATGACTGAATTTGAATGCAAAACTAAAGATTTAAGCTATGCTGGAAAACACAATGTGATATGCAAAATAATGAAATAAGAATGAATAATATGCAGAATAGAAAGAAATGGACTGAATTAGTGTGCACTGGAGGTTTGATGAAGATTCTAGAATCTTTGGAATTTTTTCTGGAATCACACAAAATCAACAGTGGGACTCATTCACCCAGGATGGCGAATTAGTCCTACTTTTGGTGAAAATTGTCAGGAACCGGTTTCTGACTGTCTGGATATGGAATCTGACAAAACCTATATTTTCAGTCTTAAGGTGGTACTCATTCACCACTGGTGGTGAATCATTCCTCTTCCAAAATTTTGAGAAATCGGGAGACAACTCCAAAACACTAGATTTGAAGATGTCTGCTTGTCGGGTTGTCGAAGTCAATTCTTCAGAAACAGGCAGAATACCTTCTCCAAGCTTGAAATGAGGTTGATTTGACTTAAAGCATCTAGTTGACTTGTTGACCACTCTTAACACCTAAATGCTTGTTAAATATGCATACAAATGTTTGTAAACACGCATGCAAGAGGGGAAAAATGGTTGAGGGTTAGCAAATAGGGTTTGCCTTGGTCAAACCCCACTTTGGTAATCAAACCCTTAATGAAATAATGAAATGCAAGAGAATGACAAACAAATAACATGTAAATTCTATCAGCTTGCCAAACCCTTGTTGCTGAAAATTTGAAGATTTATCAATGGATGCTCCAAAATTCTTGAATAGTGCTTGATTTGATGTTGTAAGGTGCTTGAATGCTTGAATGTGATGTGTGAATGTAGGAGATGGAATGCTTGAATGGATGGGGGTTGAAATGGATGTAAAAACACTTATTTATACAATCTTGTGCCTTAGTAACCCATTAATACCTCATCACAGGCCGACATCAAGTGATTTGAATAAAAAATCGAAAGGAAATTTAAAAAAAATTGAATTTGGAGCCAAGGGGGACTCATTCGCCACCCATGGTGAATGGGTCCCACCTAGGACCTGAAAATGGGTGTTGGGAATTAAGTCATGTTTAATGTTGTTTGTTGGGTTTACATTCAAAAATACACTTAATTAAAGCTTATAAGGGCATAAAGGGGTCAAATAAAGCATAAGAAAGGTATAAATAGTGAAATTATGCCTAGAAAAGCGTGAAATCTTGTTACAAGACTTTACAACACCTCAAAATAGGACTTGATTAGTGATGAAAAGGTGATTTTTAGGTGAATTGTAATGAATATGTTAGAGTAAAGGTTTTAACTTAATTATGTTAATTAAGTTACCTTTATTCCTCTCTTAAGATTTCACTTTAGTTTGCATATTGTGACATTTAATAATTATATTAATTATTAAATGTCTACCTATTAGGGTTACTTTTTAGGTTTTGTTTGATCTCCTTTTAAGGATTGATCTTTGTAAATATTTCATTCTATTGTTCTGATAATATATCTTTCATATTAAAGAGCTTTAAAACCCTCTCTTGCTTTTTTCTCCATTCTCTTCCCTCTGATAGGTATCTCTTTGCATGCAGGTTTTCTTGGACTTTGAAGTTGATTTTGACAACTTATACATGGTATCAGAGCGTGGGCATGTTGCAGCTTGTTCTTGTTTTGAAGAATTTGGAGCTACGAGGGTTTGATTAGGCTTTCACAGGTTTTTAGGTTTTTTTTTGTGGATCCAGCTTACTTCATTCTTTGGGTTCATTTTGGGCCCAAATGGACCTCGCCGTTGGATTTGCAGTGCCTGAAAACCCCTATTTTCATATAAAGCTTGTCCAATTTGGCCACAGTTGATCAGGGAGGCAAAAAAAATTTGCCCCCAAGGCCATATGGCCTCAGGGCACGTTTTTCAAGGAAAAAGATGCCCAAAAAAATTTTAAAAAATAATTTTTTTCCCTTAAAAAAGTGCTGCTCGTTGAAAAGGGTCGTGCCACCCTTTGGCTGCCCGGCAGCCACTGCAGAGCCGCTAGTAACCGAGCGGCCTCCCACCCGTCGTCGGCTTGCCACCAAGCCGCTGCTAGCCCACCGCCCTTGCACCGTGAGTGCGCCGCCCACCACCCATGTGCTGCCAACTCGCCACCTGAGCGCTGCTCCGCCAGCCCCCTGGTTGCTCACTGGACCAAAGGCGTATTTTTTTTAGCCCCTGAGGGCTCTAAAGGTCCTGTTGGTCTTTTTTGACAACTTTCAGTAAATCGGCTATAACTTGGGCGTTTTAGCTCATATTTTTGAATGAAAATAGGCGTTGGAAAGCTAGCTCCAAGCCTGTTGTGATAGTGTAGGATTTTTTCAAAATTTTCTAGTTTGGTTTCCTTTTTTTTGTAGTCAAACTCAGATGATGTTTTTGCACTCTAGGGGGCATAACTTGCTCATTTTTGCTCCATTTTTCGAAAATGAATAGGTGTCAGAAAGCTATTCTCGCGCTCTATTCAGATACTCTATGATTTTTTATAAAAAATTATCATGTACACAAGATTCAGTCTGAAGCCTTTTTTGCTTTTTTCCTTTTTTTTAGCTAAAAAATCACTACTGGGGTTTGGTTTCTTGCATTGTAGGGGGAATTTTTTTCTTGCTTTCTGTCATTTACTTCAAAAAACCAGAAACTCTTCACATTAAAAATTCATTAAACCTCTCCAAACATGGTCAAAAACCCTTCTTCTGTTGAACTTCTTACACCTCATAACTATCATACTTGGAAGGCATTCATGACACGTCTTCTTAGATCAAAGGGGTTGTGGTCCTGTTTAGATACAGTTCAACTAGTTTTGACACGACCATTTGAGGTTATGCAGCATAGAAATAAGATGGATGAGGCTATGGGTTTGATTTCCTTACATGTTTCAGACAGCTTGTTGTTTCATCTTGATGGGTGTAACAGTCCTCTTGAAATGTGGACCAAGTTCAAAGATTTATTTGGTACCATCAATCAGTTTTGTGCTATATAGATTGAGGCAGAGTTGAATTCACTTGTACCTGATTCTTTTCCCTCTATTGAGGACTTTCTAATGAAATTCAAACAATAGAGATCTCTTCTACAGGGTTGTGGTAAGAACAAAACAGATGAGGAGTGTATTTACCTGATTATTTCTAAGCTTCAAGGTCCTTTTCAGATATTCTCTTTGACATTTTATTCCACCATGGATGCATTGGTCACTTTACCATGCCTACTTTTGAGGTGTTTTGTGATTGGTTGAAATGAGAGCAGGCCAAGATATTACAGTTGGATGCTCTCACAGGATCTAAGAACCAAGCATTGGTAGCTCAATCATCTAAAGGAAAAAAGAAGCAGAAACCGAAGCCCAAGACAGATTCAGCAGGTAGTGAGAGTTCCTCCAAACCGCCTCCTAAGACTGATTCAAAACCATAGTTCAATTCTAAATAGGGAAAATATTTGAAGTCTGGTGAGTCTTCCTCCAAGACTAAGAAGAAATCAGGTGATGCTTGCAATTTCTGTGGCAAGGAAGTACATCCGGTTTCTAGGTGTTGGAAATTGTAAGTGTGGAAAATGTAAACTAAATACAATTAAATACACCTCTTAATGAAACATTGTATCAAGATTAAACATGAATTAAACTAATTTAAAACATAGAAAATCTTGAAAGCGTCTCATTGTCTCCTATCTCCAAAGATTTATCAAATTATAGAAGCTCTCAGATTTGTAAGCATCGTAACTGTTTAAAATGCCTATCTAGAGAATGGAATGGATGCTAAATGCAATGATGTTATGATTGCTAATGATTTCTAAATGATATGAAGCTACTGTAAACTATCCTAACATGAAACCTGCTAAATGGAAGCTTTAGTAAAACCTAATGATGCTACTGTGATATGAAATCTACTAATGCCATGATGCTATGATGATATTAGAATGCTAATGCTAAATGATTGCTTGGTTGCTTGAGTACTAATTCCTGCAGAGTAAGTTTGCATTAAGGATGATAATTCTCAGATTCTTTTGATGCTTCAGGAGGCTGTATATATAGATTTTCAGCAATAGTTTTTGCCCAGGGGTAACACAACAAAGGTTGAGATTAAATCTGGAGATTTTGAATGGTATGAGATGAGAAGGTGGAGCTGATCATGGAGGATTGTTCCTCCCCATGAAAACACTAGGCAAGATGAGAGGAAAGGTTTGAGGCAGAAGATTGAGAGAATTTCCTGTAGGTTTGTCCCCAAGGCTTTTCCCGTGAATGACAGTTAAATTAATTAGATTTGAAAAATCTAATTTTATTGGTGAGTGATTAGAGGGATTTGATTTATGCATTTATTTGAATATTTTTGGTTTATTCAAATTAGCAAAAAGAGAGATAAATAATTTAATAAAACAAACTATAGAAGTTGTTTATTAAATTAAAATAGAAAGAATATGATAAGATAATTAAATAACACAAATTATTGAAGTTGTGTATTTAATTTAAGATTGAATGTGGATGAGTATGAAAGAAATAATAATGATAATAATTAAAATAAAACAAAGTATTTAATTTTTGTTTATTTAATTGGAAATAATGTGATAAATAGAAGAATTAAAGTGAACTTAATATAAATAAATATTTCTATTTATTTACTAAGTGAATGAATTTAAGATTAATTAATCAAATAAGTCGTATTTAATTAATTAGATTCTCTAGACCATTTTTAGGTGTATACATTTTTCCCCTCTTTGAAGTGATGTGTTTAAGCATTGCTTCAAAGAAAATTTTGTGCTGCTGCTGCTAGTATCGACAAGAAATTTTTTCAGAATGCCCCAGACATGTTTTCAGGTGATTGATGGATATATGCCCCCTCGGGAGATAAATTAATGAATTTTTTTATTTTTTTATTTTTTTGGAATTTTTCAATTTTTTTTATGATTTTCTGATGATTTGATGTAGATTTGATGAAGATTTGATGATGAAATAATTTATCTCCCGATAATTGATGAAGAAAGTGGCCCTGCTTTGCCTCCTTGTTTTTGATGATTTTCAATCATGTCAGCCTTTGATTCGATATTGATTGATGCTCCTGATCAAGTAGATGATGTTCAACCTCATGATAGGTGAGGTCTAATGATTAAGTGATGATAATTATCCTCATGATAGGTGAGGAATAATTATAGTTTGATTGATGAACCTCATGATAGGAGAGGTTGATTCGATGTATTGACCTCATGATAGGCGAGGTTCAATGATGCTTGATGATTGACCTCATGATAGGTGAATATCAATGATAGGTTGATGATTGTCCTCATGAAAGGCAAGGATCAATGATAGGTTGATGATTGATTGACCTCATGATAGGTGAGGTTCAATGATAGTTGCTCATGAGATTTGATCAAAGTATCACCAGAGCCGAATAGATTGATAGGCTGATTGATTTTTGATTGATTGATAATATTGCTGATTTGCAATATGTTATGATCATAGGAGGATTTTAAAGTTCTTCCCAAAGATGTGGGACATGATTCTACATCTGGTGCAGGCCGATATAGATATCATCAGTTGATGTGGAAAATCTATAATGCAGATGCAAAACTAATATGAATGCAATCTAATTTAACCATGCAAATCTACATATGCAAGCATTGGCATCTTAACAATACTTTTATTGTGGTTTTTATCATCATAGAGTTTTAAAAATGTTGAAAGTGAGTACAAGCATTGATGGTATGAGTTAGACCATGATGACCTAAGTACTACTTCCATGATTTTTTATATTGCAAGCGAACACAAGCATCGAGGTATAATTAAACCGAGATGACCTGAGCATTTCTTGCGTAAACAAACAAGAATTAACCACTTTCCTATGTGAATTGGAATGTCATCCATGATACTTTGTAGATCATTTCCTGTGATGATTCACACAGTAATTATGATTAATTCACAGACAACAGACAAAAAAAATACCATTTCTTCTTCCTGGCTTCTCTAGTTCAATACATCATTGAGTTGCTCCAAAGAAATGATAACAATGATCAAAAGTACAACATATTTTACATTTGCTTATAGTATTCAATCATTTATTCAGATTAGATCATCCATCCTAATTTTATGATGTTATTGTGTTTTCGAGATTTTGGATCAAACCTATCCTAGGGGCCTCAAGGGCTGATCAAAGATTACCCTTGCCTACATTATACATGTAGAGACCACATAGTTCAACTGAAATAGACACATGTTTTTTTTACTTTTATACTTGTTTTTGGATTTTTTGTTGTGATATGGATGTCTAATGTGTTTCTGATGGTGATTGATGTTTGATGTTGGGTTGTGTTTTGAACATTGTTTTTGTTGTTTTTCTCCATTTTGTGAAGCTCAAGATTTATGTTTCCCCCAATGATTTTCAGATGTTGCCCCCAGGCCAGGGTGAGACATGACTATGTGATATGATATGATAATGGATGCAAAAATGATGATGGTAAAAGCAACGACCATGACATGTGTCCAAATAGATGGGAGAGCTAGTTTTGAATCACAAATAGCGCTTGTTTCTAGGTTTTCACTATATGTTTTTATTGCACCTTTTCATTCTTTTTGAATTTTTTTTTTTGTATTTTTTTGTATTTTTCTCTTTCTAATAATTTTTTTTTTTTGTTTTTGTTTTTGATTTGTTTGACTTGTAGTATTTCTTTTATTTTGTTATATTTCAAGATATTTTAAGATTAAAATGAGACATGACCTGGGATTGAAGGAACAAACTGCCCCATAATAGGTAATACAAACTATGGATAAATGATAGATCAAAAATGAAAGATTCATCAAGAAACATGTTTTGGGCAACATATATCTCCTGTCAAAAGATGATAATGGTTGATTGATTAAGATGCCAGGAATGATTGATTCCATAAGGCATGATGACGATAAGTACTTAGGATCATTGATTCCCCTAAGTATGATAAGATTGATGATTGTTGATGATTTATTGACAAAAGATATGAGGATTGGATAATGTTTTATAGCTAGGCTCAAATATGATTTGCATGATAAGATTGAAGGTTGCAAAGGGACATGATGACATGGATTTTGATAAGCTAGGAGATATGAAATGGAAGAAAGCAAGGATAAAAATAATGAATGGTATGATCAAGATCAACTAGATAAGATATAAACATAAGGCCCAAGTTTTTTGCCCCTATTCCTCATCAAGACCAAGGATGAGAAGAAAAGATGTATCTAGTAAGAATGATGGAATAAGGATAAGATGAAAGATATGGTATGGAAGATATGGATAAAGTGTATAGGATAAGATATATGATGTTCAAGAAGATCCTTAACCTTGTCAAGATCAAAGGTGGAAATGTAAGGAATGGGCATAGAAAGGATAATGACCATGAATGATAAGATGGACAAAACTTGTCCCTAAGTGTAGAGTGCAAGAGGAATATAGAAGTTAGGATATGGATGGTAGGGAAATGGAGGAAGGACTTAAGCATCAAGTTTCACAACCAAATATCCCTCTAATAAACCATGGAAATGGGAATTAGACTCCTAAATGTTGGAAGATTAATGATATGATGGAAGAATCTAAGGATTTATGCAAAGGTTTGGATTAAAAGAGAATGATGGGGGATGAATGTCGGATAATGGATAGGAGGTTGGAAGGCCTGTTGATGGATAGACGGAAAGGATGGAAAGATAAACATTGGCACACACCTTGAAGGGTGGTGGAGTGATGGAGGAAAAATGGATTTGGAAGGTGATAGGTTATTAGATGGAAAATTGGAGGAAGCTTTTGGATTAGCAAATTTGGATGCCAATTTAAATTTTATTGCTTCTATGAGACTTTTAGGAATCCACATGAATTTTGACTTTGATTTTTGCTTTGTGGACCTTTGTGGCCTTTGACATTTTTATTTTTGATTTATGGACCTTTGTGGTCTTTGAAAATTACCTTTTTTCTTTGATGGGCCTTTGTGGCCTTTTAGATTTTTCTTTTGATTTTGGATCAAATTTTCTTTTATTTTTGCATGTCTCTTTGAGGAGACATGTTGATCCTTTGATACATGTGTATTTTGATATAGAAGCTTTTGATATTTGGCACCCAAATTGCTTCCAAGAGCAATGGGAGGGGTAGATTGAGATGAATGATATGGAGGTATTATGGATGAGTTAATGTGGGTAGCATTTTGAAAGAGAATCAAGGATGTGTGCCTTTGTTGTTCTTGAGAAATAGGATATGGACCTAGGATAGAGGGAATGTTTGATGGACTAGGATGAGGACCTACGATAGATGGAATGTTTGGTGGATTAGGATGAAGACCTAAGATAGATGGTAGGTTTGATGGACTAGGACACTTAGGTGTATAACTAAGGCCATGGTGATATGGGTTTCTTTGAATAGAAAGGGGTTCTAGGATACCTTGATCATGAAGGCCTAATCCTTTTCCTTTGTAATTCATACTTTGACACATTTGTTTAATTAAATGGATATGTATTGTTTTGTGAAAACAAGATGTGAGTCCATTTTATGAGGATATGATATATGGATGAGAGGATAGGTGTTGAAGCAAACCATAATGGATAAAGGTGGAGGATCCCCAATTTATAGGTGTGGGGTTCATGTATAGCTTAAATAGGTGTGATAGGCTCTTGACATGGGGATGATGGGGTGTTTTGGGACCCAATTGGAAAAGAATTACATGGTATGAAAGGAATATCTTGATCATGAGAAGGATAATCATCTTCATGGGATGAAAGGGTATCCTTGAATGGAAGATTATATTGATCTTGATGAAGAAGGGAATCGTGAAATTTTGTAGAAATCATATCTTGATCATCAATTGGTAAGACATCATTAGATAGGATGGAAGAAATATCATGCTCTTGGTATAACAGGAATCATGGTACAAAATGATTAGATGATGTGGAAGAAGATCCTCGAAGGATACTTGTCTCTGATGGCGCGAACATTTGTGATGAAAGTGAAGGAGGGGATCATAAGATTCCTGAGAAATGGATCTTGGTCAAAGATTTAAAGAATCTCTGTGGAATTTTATTATCATTGGATGGAATGGAAAGAATATTTGATCTTGATGTGTAGGGAGTCTATAGCATGCTTGGATTGTAGATTGATATGAATCATTGGATGTTGAAGATATGATAGAAGAGGATGACTGGATGGAATTGTTAACTTGACTAAAAGAATCTTGAGTTTTATTTTGGCTTATAGTGGATGGAGATAAATGCATGACATGACAAGATTGGTCAATATCATTTGTGTTTGAGGATTTAGATTTGGGCTTATTGAACTTTTGCAAAAATTCAACAACATTGAACTTGGATGATGTAGTTTTTGGTGAAGAAGGTCTCGTGTTCATTGTTTGATCAAGAGGATATGGGTAGATGTCTGGCAGCAAATATCTTTCTATGTTTGTTTCCCTTTGTATGTCCCAGATTTTTTGTTGAAGTTTTTTCATTTGATGAGATAAAGCATTCAATTGATCCTCATCTATTTCAGCCATGGTGGTTTGAGTTTCAATTTCCTGTTCTTTGGATTTTTGACTCTTGTTGTGAGGGATTTCTTGACAAACGTTGTGGATTTCCAATCCCTAATCATAAATTTCACTGTTTTGTTTTGTTTTGACTCTTTTGTGTTGTTTTGTTGGATGATTCATCTAAATTTTAAATTGATTTTGGAATACACAACACTTAAATGAAGATAGTTGTTTTTAAGAGTTGCAATCTAAAAAGATAGTGTATGTTCAAAAGAACCACACATGGTCCTATGTTCACTGGTTTGATAACAAAAATGCACTTCAAATAGACTCACTCTTAATGTCAAAAGGTCATCATTATACTCAACAACCCACAACTTAAAATTGTGTCGACTCACACAACCATGCCACCCCCTAGAGGGTGCCCATGTTTTTGTATTTCTAGGTGTACCAAGGTTAGATTTCTTGATCCCCCGAGCAAACGGTCCTTGGAAATTATATGGTGAGTGGGGTCTTGGGGATGATTCTTCCCTCCCCCTGTAATCACCGTGGAGTATTACAAATGTCCGGTTACCTGACTTAGCTAGAGGATACCATGGTTCTTAGGAAAGGGTTTCTGGCTCGAGGACAAGTGATAAAATCCTCAGAGGTCTCCCAACATTTAAAACAAAGGTTTCTGTGGATGGTTATTCAGTAACACTGGCTAAAAAAGTGGGTTTCTCAAGATTTGTTTTAAATTTTATAGTGGGTGGAAAACCCACTTTGGTTTGAACTCTACTTTAGGTTGGTCCCATAGGGTGAGTACTTTTTCCCACTACAACATTCCTTTCTAAAGGATGTAAGAAAACTTGAAGAATCTATAAAAGGATGAGTCCGCTGACGAATAAGGGAGAGCATATGCCTATCAACCATTCAAACACAAAAACCACTTGTTCAAATTTTAGAGCCCAAACAAAAAAAATTCTAATCTATGTGAAGATGTTGCTTCACAGTGAAGATGTTGCTTCACAAAAAGACATGGTGTTCATTTTTAAATCCCAAATTGAAAAATCTAGTGACTACCCTAGATTGGTAAATTTTTAATCCAAAGGAAAATGTGACTATCCTAGGATTGATTCATTTTAAAACCAACTGAAGCAGTGTCTATCCTAGATTGATTCATTTTAAGTACAAATCCAAAAACCAGTGAGTTTCTAATGTTCTTTTTAACCAAATTTGAAAAAGCTTGTGTAGATGGTTAATTTTAAGCCCAAAGTAATGCTAGTTGGTCTTAAAGCATGAATGAAAAATAACATATGATGGGTTATTTTCCCATGAGTTTTTGAAAACACTATTACAATGGATATCAAATGCTTTCTTTCCCTTCAATGCTCCATGTTCTTCTTAAAACCTATAATAAATGCTCAAAGATATTATATGAGATCAATAAATAAGAACATATAAGGGTTAGATGAATGATTAAGCATAAAAACCCTAAAACTTAGACCAAGTTACAATGTGATTTGACTTTAAATGTAAAATTGAAAATTTTAACTCTACAAAAGTGATAAATACCTACACCATTGCATATCTTATGAAATTCTACCCCATTTCAAAAAAAAAAGTTTTGAAAAAGACCTTCGTATGACAAAGATATGGTCATTTTAAGATTGATTGTCAAAGCACTAAAACAGAGGTCAAAAGCGCTACATAATTCATCAAAAGTGCTAAAACAGATCCAGAAGTGCTAAAACAGAGGTTAGAAGTGCTACAAAATTTATCATAAGCGCTACAAAATTTATCAAAAGTGCTAAAACAGCCAGAAGTGCTAAAACAAAGGTTAGAAGCGCTATAGAATTTATTAGAAGCGCTAAAATAGAGGTCAGAAGCGCTACATAATTCATCAGAAGCACTAAAACAGCCTCAAAAGCGCTACAAAATTTATTAGAAGTGCTAAAATAGTCCTTCCAAGCGCTATAATTTTCCTCAGAAGCGCTAGAACAGTCCTCAAAAGCGCTATAGAATCTTTCGAACGCACTAAAACGGATCACGCCAGACTCCTGTACAAAAACTTTCCAAAAAAACTTGTTAAAAACATGGGGTACGGCCCCACGGTGGGCGTCGGAATGTAAGTGTGGAAAATGTAAACTAAATACAATTAAATACACCTCTTACTAAAACATTGTATCAAGATTAAACATGAATTAAACTAATTTAAAACACAGAAAAGCCTGAAAGCATCTCATTGTCTCCTATCTCCAAAGATTTATCAAATTACAAAAGCTCTCAGATTTGTAAGCATCGTAACTGTTTAAAATGTCTATCTAGAGAATGGAATGGATGCTAAATGCAATGATTTTATGATTGCTAATGATCTCTAAATGATATGAAGCTACTGTAAACTATCCTGACATGAAACCTGCTAAATGGAAGCTACAGTAAAAGCTAATGATGTTGTCGTGATAAGAAATCTACTAATGCCATGATGCTATGATGATATTAGAATGCTAATGCTAAATGATTGCTTGGTTGCTTGAGTACTAATTCCTACAGAGTAAGTTTGCATAAATGATGATGATTCTCAGATGATTGTGATG
>VDFB02000008.1:289286255-289319255 GCA_007258455.2 Sequoia sempervirens
GAAAATAGGGGTTTTCAGGCACTGCAAATCCAACGGCGAGGTCCATTTGGGCCCAAAATGAACCCAAAGAATGAAGTAAGCTGGATCCACAAAAAAAAACCTAAAAACCTGTGAAAGCCTAATCAAACCCTCGTAGCTCCAAATTCTTCAAAACAAGAACAAGCTGCAACATGCCCACGCTCTGATACCATGTATAAGTTGTCAAAATCAACTTCAAAGTCCAAGAAAACCTGCATGCAAAGAGATACCTGTCAGAGGGAAGAGGATGGAGAAAAAAGCAAGAGAGGGTTTTAAAGCTCTTTAATATGAAAGATATATTATCAGAACAATAGAATGAAATATTTACAAGAGATCAATCCTTAGAAGTCAAGCAAACCCTAATAGGTAGACATTTAATAATTAATATAATTATTAAATGTCACAATATCTAAACTAAAAGTGAAAAATCTTAAGAGAGAATAAAGGAGTAACAATTAACATAATTAAAGTTAAAATCTTCTACTCTTTCCATATTCATTACAATTCACCTAAAACTCACCTTTTTACTCATCATCAAGTCCTATTTTGAAGTGGTGTAAAGTCTTGTAACAAGATTTCACACTTTTCTAGGCATAATTTCACTATTTACACCTTTCTTATACTTTCTTTGACCCCTTTATTCCCTTATAAGGCTTAATTAAGTGTATTTTTGAATGTAAACCCAACAAACAACATTAAACATGACTTAATTCCCAACACCCATTTTCAGGTCCTAGGTGGGACCCATTCACCATGGGTGGCGAATGAGTCCCCCTTGGCTCCAAATTCAATTTTTTTTAAATTTCCTTTCGATTTTTTATTCAAATCACTTGATGTCGGCCTGTGATGAGGTATTAATGGGTTACTAAGGCACAAGATTGTATAAATAAGTGTTTTTACATCCATTTCAACCCCCATCCATTCAAGCATTCCATCTCCTACATTCACACATCACATTCAAGCATTCAAGCACCTTACAACATCAAATCAAGCACTATTCAAGAATTTTGGAGCATCCATTGATAAATCTTCAAATTTTCAGCAACAAGGGTTTGGCAAGCTGATAGAATTTACATGTTATTTGTTTGTCATTCTCTTGCATTTCATTATTTCATTAAGGGTTTGATTACCAAAGTGGGCTTTGACCAAGGAAAACCCTATTTGCTAACCCTCAACCATTTTTCCCCTCTTGCATGCGTGTTTACAAACATTTGTAT
Source organism: Sequoia sempervirens (assembly GCA_007258455.2). NCBI lineage: Eukaryota > Viridiplantae > Streptophyta > Pinopsida > Cupressales > Cupressaceae > Sequoia > Sequoia sempervirens. Next base: position 289,287,491 of record VDFB02000008.1, read on the forward strand.
GCATATTTAACAAGCATTTAGGTGTTAAGAGTGGTCAACAAGTCAACTAGGTGCTTTAAGTCAAATCAACCTCATTTCAAGCTTGGAGAAGGTATTCTGCCTGTTTCTGAAGAATTGACTTCGACAACCCGACAAGCAGACATCTTCAAATCTAGTGTTTTGGAGTTGTCTCCCAATTTCTCAAAATTTTGGGAGAGGAATGATTCACCACCAGTGGTGAATGAGTACCACCTTAAGACTGAAAATATAGGTTTTGTCAGATTCCATATCCAGACAGTCAGAAACCGGTTCCTGACAATTTTCACCAGAAGGAGGACTAATTCGCCATCCTGGGTGAATGAGTCCCACTGTTGATTTTGTGTGATTCCAGAAAAAATTCCAAAGATTCTAGAATCTTCATCAAACCTCCAGGTGCACACTAATTCAGTCCATTTCTTTCTATTCTGCATATTATTCATTCTTATTTCATTATTTTGCATATCACATTGTGTTTTCCAGCATAGCTTAAATCTTTAGTTTTGCATTCAAATTCAGTCATATAGATCATTTAATTGCATTCATTTAACTTAAACAACATCATACACATCCTCATTTGAATGAACCCTTTAGCATTTTGGCCCTCCTCTCTCATTTTAGGTGAAAAACCCTAGAAGAGCTAGAGAGTCCCTAAGGTGCCAAAAATCTATGGTTCAGTTTGATATTTTGTCTTCCTTTGACCCTTTTTCGATTTTGAATTTTCTAATGATGCTTTTTTTCATGAGGATAACATAGAGGTGGTTGCACTTGATTATAAAGTTGTTGAGATACATATTAGTGTAGTCATTGATTTTCAATTTGAAGACCTTGCCCTTGAAGAATGTGAAGATGGTGATCATGTGAATGCATATGAGAGCCTATATTTTTGTGCAAGACAAGCCATCTTCCTTATGCATAGTGTACTTTGAAAGGATCATATGAAAATTTTGTTGTGGTAGTGAATGTGGAAAAATAAATGTGCCATAGGTTTGATTTGAGAATTACCAATAACATAACAAGTTACCAAGGAGAAATTAAAATAACAAGATAATTTGAAGAATTTAGTTCTTCACTTGAAATGTCTCAAGATTTTGGTATTAGTGCTAAATAAATATACATAAACACATGTAACAATGAGGTATGTTGGTTGCTTGTTATCCTTGAAATGAATAGTGTTGAGCATAAAACTTTTCTTCATGATGATGTAACTTTTGATGTTGGGGATAATGGTTTAATTGAGTTTGAGTGTTTTACTTGGGCCCAACATATAGCTTACAATGAATTTGAGTAGTAAAAAATATACCAAGTAGGTGCTATACTTGTTGCTCAAGTTTTATACATGCGAGAGCTACACAAATTTTAGTTTGATGTGCACAAAGAGGAGTTTCCTTGTGCAGGTTAGCAGGTTAGTGTGGCATATGCTTCATTGAAATATGAGTTGGAAGCATTTTATTCATGCTTAAATTTAGTTGATGAGGTTAATAGGTATGGTGGAATTTATATTTTTGTTGAGGCTTGAAATGTAGGAAAAAAGAAGAGGCCCTTAGGTTTTACTTCTAGGGCTTGGACACCTTTTCACAACACTTCATTTAGAGTTTGAGGTAGCTGGGGTTTTATGGATTTGAACAAGATATAAGACTGACTTACAACCTAAAAGGTGAGTCAACCTACCCTCGAACAAATATAAAATGAGCTTAAGGATGAAATGCAATGATTCAATTGACCTAATGATGCAAATGACTGTTCTAATGCAAATACAACAAATATGAGAAGTCACAGAGGAAATCATACTACAAAAATGAATTGAGCAGCACACTGTGCACTTGTATAAATTTAAGCCTAATTTTAGAGGACGTTTCCTTTGGGGTGTCACTATCCTTGTTGACCAATTTCAAATCTATTTTTGTAGTCCTTTGGTGTTAGATTAGAGCTTCCATTCTTCTCTAGTCACACTGTCGGATCACCGTAGGATAATTCTATAACTGAGTTTTTGTGAGTTGTCAAGGTGTAGGATTTAATTGTAACAATGGATAATTGAACTTCAAACTTATTTCACTCTTCTTTAGACCTGAAACCTACACATTCAAAGAGATGAGAAATGTTGTTCCATTTAGGGGCTTGCCTTAGTTAAACCCCATGTTAGTGATTCCACTTTCACAATGGCAATGTCAATGATAAATGGATAAATGATAGGAAGGAATAATGAATCAAAAAGTGTTGCAATTCACCAATCCTCGATGTCTTCTTTGAAGGACTAAAGTCATACAAATATCCTCAAGTTTTGGATCTTGCTTGCTTGAATTTCTTGGAGACCTACAAAGGGTTAACCTTCACAAATAATGATAACATGACAATAAATAAACTCACATACGATTTGACATGATGCTTGGATCTTGAATTGTTGCAATAAATCACCAAAAAAATTCTCTTGACAATAGTTCTTTCTTTTGATTCACAATGCTCACCCACCTTTCAAATGATGCAATAACTATGCATTTATGTGCAATTATTCTAATTTCCCAAAAAATAAATCCTGACAGCCGACTTTAGATATTTGAATTTCAAATAATAAAATGTTGACATCGACATATTTGAATTTGGAGCCAAAATAGGGGGACATAGGTGCCCTAGGCACTAATGTCCCAAACCTATTTTTGGGAATTAAGGAGTCAGGGGCAAAGCATTAAATGAATGCATTTGCTTTGTACTTGCAAATTATCAAAAAAAATTAAAATGGGCCACAAAATGCATAATTTAGGAAATTAAGTGCCCAATTAGGTCCAATTACTTAAGGGGGAGTAAAACATAGTGAAATTGTCAAGGGTGACAATTTATTACACTACAAGGCTAACCTTGTTCTTCAAGTTATGCTCTCAAATGCTTTGAAATTCAATGATATACCATGGCATGGTTTAGAGGCCTATTTTTTTTAGTTAATTTATAATTTCTATGTTAATTGTGGAGATAACCTTCACCCTTTTGGAAGAAATCATAGATTGATGTAGTGCGGAGAATCCCACACTTGATTCAACTAGGTGATGAAGATAGTTTTGGGTTGAAGGAGATTCTAGTTCCTTCAATAGGCTTGTATTTCACAGAGACAAGAAAATACAACTTATTCATGGCCATGTGCCATAGGTATTCATGTAGGGTCTAACCTATGAAATAATGTGGTAAATTTTATGTGCAACCATATCTTTAATGTCTATGTGCCTCCATGTCATTAGATGCAAGTTGTTCTTCTTCCTTCTATATATTGTGTCTTGTCAAGGATTGTATGTACCTTAGTGAATTTATGTAGTCATGACCCATGTTTGTCATGATCAAGTGCAAGTTAGTCCCACTCACTATTGTTCCTCATTTTTGGTCTACTCCCACATACTTGAATTCTCATTATAACTATAAGAGACACTTGTCACCATCAGAGCTTGTTGGGACTCAAATTTATAGTGTCTTTATTACTTGAGTCCTATTCATTTGTTTCTCTTTCCCTATTTTTACTCATTATTTATAATCAATCCAAGAGATATTAAATGGTACTCTATGTTAAAAATGTCTCTTTTGTGTTGTTTCCCCCTCAAAGAATTAAAAAAACTTGATAGAAATATTGGATTATGGGGGTGTTTCTCTTTGTCACTTTTTTATGTAGGTTCATATTCTAGAGTATTGTGGTGCAAATATGAGCTCACCATTGAGTTTAGGGTGTCCAATAAAGTTAGTTTATCCTTTTGATTTATCCAAATTGGACATGTGAGGCCATATCTACAAGGGTTTGAAGTTGGGAGGTGGTTGCCAAATTTAGAAGGTAGCTACAATTTTGGAGCATTTTGGGTCAAATGTGTTAAGAATGTGCGTCTCAAACTCACTATTGAAACCCAAACTAAGTTGCCATCAAACTCAAAATTCCCAAAATGTTGCATTCAGGCCTTTACCACAATACTGATGGGTACTATTAAGAAGGGTGCAAGATGGCGGCTTTACCCGCCATCTTGCGATAGTCTTCTTCTACTTGTGCAGTAGAGTGGGGGTCATACCGCCACCTCGCAGTGAATCATGGATGGTGTTGGCGATAGTGCGAGGGTTACCCCGCCACCCTGCAATGGTTGGACTAAGAGGCCTACAGTGGTGTAGTGTTTATACCTCCATCTCACGATGATCTATTGGTGATGTCTGTGGTATGGCAGTAGTTTGCAAAGCTTCGTTGGTGGGACTCCATTGTATCAGAAGGAGTTGCTACATGGTCTCCTCAATGGTGATAAATGGATAAGTGAAGTGGAAATGGTTGGAAGAGAGTCATTAGTTGATTGCACATCATTGTTTTGAATCAACTTGGTCATAGGATTGATGAATTCAACTTGAAGGCGATAGTTGAATTCTCTGATAACCATGTAATTGCTTGTGATATCTCGATGCTCGTTGGTCGATGAGACGGTACTATGACAATGTAGGTTAAGCCGACTTGAAAGAGGAGAGAGATATATAGAGATAGAATGCCATAGTACATGGGGTTGTATTGTATTGAATACGATTGTATTGCATTGTATCAAACATATTGACCATGGGTCGAAGGGCGGTTGGTTGAAGATCAAAGTGAATGTATGCTGCCAGTTTGATACTGTGAATTGAAACTTGAAAGAGCATAGCTCTATAACTTGTATGTAATTTTCATTTTACTATAATACAAGTGATCTCTGCTTTGGTGTGTGGGTTTTTTCTTGAAAGGGTTTTCCCATGTAAATCTGGTGTTCATTCTTATTCTGTTATTCATGTGCATCTTAAATAAACTGCAATTGCAAATTTTTAAGTTATTTTTTGTATCTCTCCTGAAGATTAGTATTAGGAAGGAGTATTCCACACTATGCTTTCCTTTCAATTGGTATCAGATCTTGGACAACTTTGTTTTCCTTGTGGGTAAGAGGGGTTTTTTGTGTTGATCTTGTTTAGTGGGAGTTTTGATGAGGAATTTGGTTATAAACTTATTGTAAGTTTAAGATGGTGAGCACATCTAGAAGAATAAAAATTGAGAAGTTCAATGGTGGAAATTTTGAGCTGTGGAAACTCAAAATGGAAGATTTGCTTGTTGATCGAGAGTTATGGATTGTAGTGTCCTCTAACAAACCATTAGCAACCTCGCAAGATGGCTGGGATGCAATGGACCAAAAAGCCAAGGGTCTAATTAGACTGTGCTTGGCTAATTCAGTTCTCTTGAATGTCCATGAAGAGAAGACAATGAAACTTTTGTGGAAAAGGCTTGGTGACATTTATAAGGGGAAATCTCTGGTAAACAAGTTATTTATGAGAAAGAAGCTATACTCTTTGAATATGGAGGGAGTGTCTATTTCAGATCATTCAATTACATTTAACATGATCATTGCTTAGTTGGCATCTGTGGGTGTGAAGATAGATGATGGGGATCATTGCATGCTCCTGTTGTGTTCATTTCCTGACACATGGGATCACCTAGTAATGGCTATTGGGAGTACATCAACCACTTTCAAGATGGAAGATGTGGTTGCTTTGCTGCTGTTAGAGGAAATGTGAAGGAAGTCTTCTAAGATGGCCAAGGAGGCCCTTGCTGTTTGAGGCATATCCAAGGAGAGATGAAAGAAGACAAGAATTTTAGATCCAAGTCAAATGGGAGATCAAAGTATCCTAGGAAAAATTCCAAGGTGAAATGCTGGAATTGTGGGCAGACTAGACACATCTGAAAAGACTGCAAAGAAGAGAAGAAGAAGAAGAAGAAAAACAACTCTTCTAATAATGAATCTCAGAGCAATGCAAATGCCTTCATAGCAGCCTTGGTGACTCAAGCATCAGATGATGTTTGGCTGATTGACTTAGGTGCATCCTTTAACATGAATTCTCATAGGGATTAGTTCTCAAAGTATGAGAAGTATGCTGGTGGAAGGGTGTATCTGGGTGATGATTATCACCTGGAGATTGTTGGCCGTGGAAGAGTTAGAATTCAATTTCCTGATGGAAGAGTGAAGGGAATAAATGATGTGATGCATATACTAGGTCTAGCTCAAAATTTACTTCTGTAAGTAAATTTAATGATGCTATTATACAAGTTTCTTTCTCGAAATGGTGTTTGTAGAATGACTAGAGGCTCTATGGTGTTGGATAAAGGTGCATGAATTGGCACTCTGTATAAGTTGGATGCATGTGCAATGCAGTGTAATAGTGCTTCTGCAAATTCAAGTAAATCTGATCGATTAGAGAAAGGAGGTGCTACTCCTATGGGTGTTAATCCCTTAGAGGTGAAGCTCCCAGTAGAGAAGACAATGTTGTGGCATTAAAGGCTTGGAAACATTGGTGAAAAAGGCTTAAAATATTTGAAAAATAAAAATCTGGTTGAAGGGATTGATGATTGTAATCTTGAGTTCAATTTTTGTGAACATTGCATTTATGGAAAGCAAAACTGTGTTTCATTTTATTCTAGTCCTCATGAATCTTTTGGTATTCTAGATTATATTCATGTTGATGTGTTTGGTCCAATTAATATTCCTTCATTATCAAAATTTATGTATTTTGTATCCTTCATAGATGATTATTCAAGGAAATTTGTTTATTTTCTTAAAAGTAAAGCTGAAGTTTTCAGTTAGTTTAAGGAATTTAAAACCTTGGTAGAAAATCAAACTAGTAGAAAAATAAAGTGTTTGAGGATGGATAATGGTGGTGAGTTTTGTTTTGTAGATTTCAAAAAGTTTTGCAAGGACTACAAAATTAAAAGGCATAAAACTACTCCTTATACTCCACAGTAAAATGGAGTTGCAGAAAGGATGAATAGAATGCTGATGGAAAGGGTGAGAAGTATGTTGAGTAGTGCTGGTCTACAAGAAAATTTCTGGGCTGAGGCTGTAGCTATGACATGTTATCTAATTAATAGATCTCCCACTTCGACGCTCGTGGACAAGAAACTTATGGAAGCGTGGTCTAGTAAGAAGCCCTTGTTGAGAAACATCAGAGTCTTTGGCTGTGAGGTGTATGCTTATGTGCCTAGTGAAAAGAGATCAAAATTGGAGAAGAATGAAGTGAAATGTATCTTCATCGGTTATGGAATTGGTGTGAAAGGGTACAATATTTGGAACCTAGTTATAGAGAAGGTGTTGTATAACAGAAGTGTCATCTTCCGTAAGCTGAAACCTTCTATAGTTGATCTGCAACGAGAGGTAAAAGAAACAGAAAAGAAGAAGATAGTTGAAATTCCTTTTACTCCAGATAAGGATAAACTACATACTCTCGGTGGACCTGTTAGTGAGGAGAGCTCAAGCAGCTCTAAAAATTCTAATCAATAAAAAGAACTTTAGCCTCATCCTATAAGAAGGTCTACGTGTGTGAAGCGACAACCTAAAAGGTTTGGATATTCTATGTTAGATTCGAGTTGTACTTTTGATTTGATTGCTAACATTGATGATGAGCCTAGGATTGTTATAGAGGCTATGGATGTGTCTGATTCAGATTCCTAGTTGGAAGCCATGAATGAAGGAATGGCATCATTGAAGAAGAATGAAATGTGGGATTTGGTACCTTTTCCTGAGGGTCAAAATCTTGTTGGTTGTAAATGGGTGTTTAAGAAGAAGATTGATTTGGATGGCAGTGTTGAGAAGCATAAAGCAAGGTTGGTCATGAAAGGATATTCCCAGGTGGAGGGGATTGATTATGGAGAAATATTTTCTCTTGTAGCAAAGTTGACATCCATTCTATTCTTGCTATCACTTGCAGCAACATATGATTTAGAAATTGAGTAGATGGATGTGAAGACAAAATTTCTTCATGGTGATTTGAAGGAAGAGATTTATATGTCCTGACCTGAGCACTTCATTGAAAAAGGTAAGGAAATCCTAGTTTTCAAGTTAAAGAAATCTTTGTATGGTTTGAAGAAGTCGCTTAGAATGTGGTACCAGAAGTTTGATACCTATGTGTTATCTTTGGGGTTTGGGAGATCAAATTTTGATCATTGTGTTTATTTTAAGTCAAAGAATGGTCGACTTCTTATTATTTTCCTATATGTGGATGATATGTTGTTCAGTGGGAATAGTAAGGGTATGGTTTCTGAATTAAAATCTCATTTGTTAGCAAATCCTGAAATGAAAGATCTAGGTTTAGCTAGGTATATTTTGGGGATGGAAATCATAAGGGATAGAGGAAATAGAAAACTTTGGCTCAGCTAGAGCAAGTCTATAAATTTTGTCCTAGAGAGGTTTAGTATGGAAAATTGCAAGAAGTTAGTTGTTCCAGTGTTGTAGGGAATGAAACTTTCTATTGAAGATTGTCCAAAATTTACTACTGAGATGAAGGACATTTGACAGGCTGTCGTAAGGTTCTAACACTTTAGTTAGAAATATATCAATTATGTCAACCAGGCAGTGTTCAAAGGCTGTATGCAATAGGGAATGTCTTGACCATCTCTCTTAGATTTTATAAATGTTTAAAATGGTCCTAAACACAAATTAAACTAGAAAGCATGAGATTGTTTAAACTAGAAAGCATGAAATTATTATTCTAGAAAGCATGTAAATTTTCTAGGAATTAACACTTGCAGTTAAACTATGAAATTTAAATGAAGGAAACTAACAACTAACGACTAACTGCTGATAGAAGGTATACTTAACAACTTGTAACTAACAACAAGAATAGGTGCTCCTAAATTTTGAAGTAACATAACTTAAAGATTACAAACCTGAAACTACGACCTACAGGAGTGCATGACAAAGCTCGACACAAAATAACATTCATCCAAATTCAACATGTACAAAATAAAAGTAACAGTATTAAAAAGAGAAATACTTATCTACTCTATGAGATACCTCGAGTGGCTAGCTCTCAGGCATTCTTATGATTAACTCAGATCACACGTGATAATTTTACATCTTCAAAATAAATCTATCCATGGTATTTGCATTACACAAAGCTATTGACTCAAAATAAGAATGGCAATATTTATTTTATTCATACTATAAAAGTGTAACACAGAGACATAGCTGAATATAATTCAAATCATATCATAACAACATAACAATAACCTCTTGTATTGGTAGTTACACATATTTATACTACTTATAAAATCCTAAATTTCAGATGGCGGTAGATCACCATTGAAAAAGTCTTTTAACATAATTATAACTGACTAACTTAACAGATGTTCGTGACATAAACACATAATAAAGGCTCGGAGTGGAGCCGTAAAGTCTTAAACAAAAAGTTTAACATAAAGCTTTAAAGGAGATTGTTGCACTTTGCATGCCTAAATTTCTAGTGCCTAAACTTTTGGCACTTTAACTCTAACTGCTTGAAGTCTACTCAAATTCCACTTCATTCTTTGATTGTGCAAAATTCTTGTACATGACTTGAAATCTATACCATTAAATCAACATTAGTTAGCTAATTTCAATCGATTTAAGAAATAAAGATTTATACATCATTTCATAAAAAGTAGACAATTATTGATCCTAAAAATAAACAATTGGCAGGGCTAAAGTGATTGGTAGGAACAATAAAGGGTATTTAGCTTATTATAATTATGAGGTTATTTATACCTCATCAACATGACCAAGGTGCCTTATGCAAGTGTAGTTGGTAGTTTAATGTATGTAATGGTTTGTACCAGGCAGACATTTCCCAAGTAGTGGGAGTGCTTAGTCAATTTATGCCTAATCTGGGAAGGCCACATTGGGATGCTATGAAGAGAGTTTTCAAGTATTTGAAGGGTACTTCTGAATATGCCTTGTGTTATCATGGTTACTCCATTGGATATTAGAGTTCAGTTAGCATCCATGGATATGTGGATTATGATTGGGCAGGGGACATTAACAACCTAAGATCTACCAGTGGATATGTATTCATGTTGTTTTCTAGTGCAATGAGCTGGATGAGCAAGCATCAGGCTGTAGTCGCTTTATCCACTACTGAGGTTGAGTACATGGCAACAACTCACACCTATAAGGAAGCCATTTGGCTTAGAAGATTGTGTTCTGATGTTGGTTTTGATGTTGGGCAGATTGTTATTTGTTGTGACAGTCAAAGTGCCCTATGTTTGGTGAAGAATCCAACTTTCCATGCCAGGACGAAACATATTGATGTGAAGTATCACTTTTTTCGTGATATGGTGGAAGATGGAAAGGTTAGTCTGGAAAAGGTTGATACTCTGGCGAATTTTGTTGATGCATTGATGAAGCCTGCAAGCTCACATAAGTTCAAGTGGTGCACCAGTACTATGGGCCTTGGGGCATAAAATATTCAATGACTTCAAGCATTGGAAGGGGTTTAGTGAGTTCTTCATCAAGTGGAATAATGTTGCGAATGTGTGTCTCAAACTCAATGTTGAAATCCTAGCTCAGTTTCCATCAAACTCAAAATTCCCAAAATGTTGCATTCAAGCCTTTACCGTAATATCGTTGGGTGCTATTAAGAAGGGTGATGGTCTATTGGTGATGTCTGCGATATGGCGGTAGTTTGCAAAGCTTCATTGGTGGGAATCTATGGTATCCAAAGGAGTTGCTACATGGTCTCCTCGATGGCGATAAATGAACAAGTTAAGTGGTGATGTGTGGCACAAAGTCATTAGTTGATTGTGCATCATTGTTGTGAATCAACATGGTCATTGGCTTGATGATTTCAACTTGAAGGTGATAATTGAATTCTCTAATAACCATGTAACTACTTGTGATATTTTGGTGCTCGTTGGTTGATGAGACAATACTACAAAAATGTAGGTTAAGCCAACCTAAAAGAGGAGAGATATATAAGGATAGAATTCCATAGTGTGTGGGGTTGTATCATATTGAATATGATTAAATTGCATTGTAACATACGTATTGACCATGGGTCGAAGGGCAGTTGGTTGAAGATCAGAGTGAATGTATGCTACTGGTTTGATATTGTGAATTGACACCTAAAGGAGCATAGCTTTGTAACTTGTATGTAATTATCATTTTACTATAATACAAGTGATCTCTGCTTTGGTGTGTGGGTTTTTTCTCGAAAGGGTTTTCCCACTTAAATCTGGTGTTCATTCTTATTATGTTATTCATGTGCATCTTAAATGAACTATAATTGCAAAGTTTTAAGTTTTTTTTGTAGCATTAGGGATTGCACTAAAATGTGACAACTCATAAGGATTGACTATCAACTCATCAAATTTGGACACTTTTTCCTGGGGCCATCAAAGAAAAATTTCCCCTCCTCGGCCATATGGATCATACTGAAAATAATATTATTTGTGTAGTAGAATATTTAATGCTAGTATATCATTGTACAAGTGTTGTGCATGTTTTGGTATGGTCTAAAAAAAATCTATAATTTTTTTTTGGTTTGAAAAAATAATTAAAAACATGCAAGCATATTTCCTACATAGAACTGCATAGGTAGTCGCCCATATTAGGGCATGTCAGTATGTGTCAGAGCCATGCCATCAACATTTCCACTATCTTGCTATAGTTTAATTGGTTGGAAAACTACCTATTCATCACGACATGCCCCATCAATGGAGACAAATCAACTGTGGAAAAAAATCCTTCGATCGAAAAAAATTAGTGAATAATTTTCCATGAAGTAGCTTTTCAAACTATGAAATGTACTTGCATACTAGTAAGTGGTTTAGCACTAGCCAAATGGATTTTTTCTCACTGATACAAATGATTTTGGCATAAAAGAGAAATTTCATAAATCTAATGGTAGTTTTGCAACAAGGAGGAATATTCCAAAAATCTAAATTGTATATTCCAATCAACCATGCACTAACATCAATAGGTAACTTCACCCAACCAAACACCCTCTCTAACAAAGTTTTCATTTTTGTAATATAAAATGAGAATGCCATAACTCATTCATCTGAACTCATTTTTTGTGAGATTTTTTTAATTATTAGTTGGAGTAGAATTTTGTGAATTTCATAGTGATGTAGACGGTTCTTAATTTTGGTGTCTTTTTTAATCTAGAATTCACAAATTCTCATAGGTGTTGCTAAGAAATTGTCATTTTGGGAACTTCTAAGGCTCCATTTGGTCTTGTGTAGTTACATTTTTTAATGCAAATTTTAAAGTACATAAAATTTCCTTTAATTTATAATGGTGTGATTAAGTTGATCTAATTTTATCAAAAATAATTTCATCTCTATTACCAAATTTGGCATCTATTATGTATTAAGATCAATACCAATTTGTTATTTTTGCAAGTGGAACCTATAATTGCACTACCTATAATGTACCAAATCATATTTTCTTGGGAGGTTATTTTATTGAGAGATTTTGGGGGATTAATCTTCTAATTGATTCATATATATTAATATTATTGATCTCTGGTCTTATAATTTGAGGGCATATCATTTGTTTCTCTATTCGTAATTTTATAGTAATCCTAGAAAAGGATAATTATGTGTCTTAGAAAAAGGCATCCTAACACATCTCGGGCGACTTAAAATTTTGTCTTATCTTTATGGATTCCCACATGAACTAGATACACCTAGAATACAATAAGTTTGGGGAAATAATATTGACCATTTTGTAGGATTGATTGGTTCTAGTATTGATCATAACACTATGTGTGATTTATCAAGAATTGATTTCCCCCACACACTTTGGACTAAGATATGGGAGATTCTTAGATACCCTCATATCTCTCCATTCTTAGATGATGTTGTATATTTCCTCATCCCCATTGATGATGTAGATAATATACCCTTTGATGATGTTACTTTAGAGGAGCTTGAATATATTAAAGATATTGAAGGTTCAAATGACATAGAGACATATCTTCTTAGTTCTTCTCTTTCTATTGAGAGCACATCTCCATCTATGGTTGCTTCTGATAAGACTAGTATTGCTACATCGATGACTTCTAATGATTCATTGTGGTAGACATTTGTTTTCTTCCATATACAATAACTTGAGATGAGTTGATAGATATTTTAGGTTTATTTTGTGAGTCTTATATTGTAGACTTGGAGAAAACTATTGAGGATATTCATATTCTCTTTAATGTTATCTCTCATGGAGTTGTATCCTCTTCTTTAGATGTTATGGGGGAACCTTTAGACCCTCTTATTCTTCCTCCAAATGATAATTTGTCATATTTTTTATAGTGTCTTGGAGACTCTTGAGTAGAATTTGGAGGAGCTAATTTTTTATTTGGATCCTGTTCTACAATCATCTCTACTAGATTTTAGATTGCCATCTTCATCATTGTGGCCTAGAACACCTAACTTGGAATTAGCATATTTCAACATAAACATAGAAACACATCAATATAGTTTAGAGACTTCATACATTTTTAGCTTTCTTCCCACATATTCCTTTCAAGAATGAGAAGACATTGTACATTCAACTTTGGTTTTGTTTCTTCCTAAGGTAAGGAATGTTGTGTGACAATTGTGGACCATCTTCTACATCCAATTTTGAGCATCTACCATTGGTACATGAAATTATATATTGAGTATGGGTTATATAGAATATCTTTTTCTCTCTTATGGGAGAATTTTTCATCATATGGGGTTTTATCCCTTTCATACCTTGATATTATTTTGTATTTTTTTAGGAGGGATTCTTGTCCCATTGGGGTTTATCCTTTTCTCTGTTTGTGAGAGATTATTTTATACATGGGTACCTAACATAGCCCAATAGTTAGGACCCATCATTGCATCATTGTATATTTACATGTTTCTCATTCTCCATAAGTTGAACTTAAGGGGGTGTTGGTGTGAACAAGGATATTACCTAACTATTTCACCTCCTAAGTCCTATTAACACTTTCTATTTAAGTTTAATTAGGATTCCATTTGGTCTTACCAATGCACCATCTACATTTCAATTTTTTATGAATTCCATCTTTAATAAATTCTTGAGGAAGTTTGTATTAATGTTCTTTGATGATATATTGATTTATAGCAAGACATGAGAATACCACTCACAACATGTAGATCAAGCATTAAAAGTTCTTGAATATCATCAACTCTATGCTAATCCATCCAAGTGTGCTTTTGGTCTCAATGAGGTGGAGTACTTGGGACATAGGTTTCACATGAAGAATTAAAGGTGGATCCTAAAAAAATTAAGGCTATCATGGAATTTCCTATTCCTAAAAACATTAAGAAATTGAGGGATTTCTTGAGATTGACTAGATACTATAAAATATTTTTGAAGAACCGTGGTCATATAGCAACACCCCTCAAAACTTTATGAATAAGGATTATTTTCACTAGAATGAATATGCTAATGCGACATTTGAAATGTTGAAGGAGGTCATGTACAACTCTAGTACTTGTCATTCTAGATTTCACCAAGGATTTTATTGTGGAATGTTATGCTTTAGGAAATAGTATAGGAGCAATTCTCATGTAGGAGGGTCAATGCATTACTTTTTAGAGTTGTCAATTAAAGGGTAAGAATCAACTAAAGCCTATTTATGATAAGAAAATCCTATCTATTCTTCATGCAATAGAATAATGGAGGCCTTATCTAATGGGTAGACACGTCAAGGTTAAGACAAATCATGATAGCCTAAAATATTTTTTGGAACAAATATTATATTCTAAAGAGCAACAAAATGGGTCATTATGATGTTGAGATATAATTTTAAGATTATATATAAGAAAGAGAAGGAAAATGTTGTGGAAGATGTACTATCGATGAAGGATGAGAAGGATGAAGCTTTATTGTGTATCATTTCAATATTACAAGAAGATTGGGTAGTAAAAGCCAAAGTAGAGTGGAAAAATGATGTTATTACAACTAATCTCATTCAAAAATTACAAAGTGATCTCAGTAGTTTGTTATCCTCGAATCCGGTTGCGCTCGATTCATGGGATAACCCCCTATGAAACTTTTTCATTCAGTAGGTCTATGTACTTCAAGCACACAAAATGAGGCAATTTTTAATTGGCCTTAATGCATAGTCCTGAGCCTCGAATCGTCTGTTCGAGCGTTTGTCATTAGTCATTTCATGAAAATCTTCAAAATGAATGTTTTGTCAATTTTTACCTTTCAAGAGTTATAAAATTTCTTACTCATGTAAGAGTGTTGTTTTTCAACGCTCCTACATGCACAAGGTTGTGAAAGTTTTCTAAGTGTCAGAGCGTTGTTTTTCTGCGCTCCAACATTTCTCTTACCTATCATTTTTTAGAGTGCTATTTTTCAGTGCTATTATAATTGAGTTTTAGTCTAACACTTGGACATGTCAAAGTGGTATTTTTCACTACTTATGTATCTTCAACAATTTTGAAAATGTTGGAGCGGTGAAAATCACTGCTACTACATTTTCCTCCTCTTTTGCACGTGTGGTCATTAATGCACTCTGATTTATTAATGATACATTTTTCAAAACTTTTAAGTAATTTATTTAAGTCATTTTTACTTCATTTCATAATTGATTAACTTGTTTCTTACATCTTTTTCTCATGTCTTCTTCGTTTTGAGCTCTTTTGATCTTGGAAATGAATTTCACACAAATTTTATTCTAGGGTTTCATCGTTTCTTTCTATATAGGTACATCATGCTTTACCCTATTCTTTTGTTTTGTTTTTTCCATTTTAATTATGCATGCTCTTCACATTTTCTTTCATATTTAGGTGAATGTATTTACCTCTCTATTTCTTCTAAGGGTTTATGCATTTTTTCCACCAAGTGTTCATCCTTAGGGTTTTTCATGTGCCCTAGTATTCTTTTGGGTTTTTCTTTGAGAATACATATTTTCTTGAGCATCGATTTCTAATGCTATGACTGTGATTTTTCCCGCTCGTCATTTATTTCCACCTTTTGTTATAGTGATGATTTTAAATGTCTTTACATTGATTTTTATCGAGTTTCATTATGTATGTCTAAGAGGGAAAATTCATTGCTTTATCAAATGTTTTTTCCAAACTCCATATGCAGGAGCGGTGATTTTCATCATTCATGTGTCCATATTTTCTTTCCATATTTCGAGATGTAGGAGTGGTGAAAATCACCACTCCTACAAAAATGATCTTTCCCCCTTTGTGCTCAAGCACTAAAGAATTCCACTTTTACACATGAATCAATATTATACTTTGTATGTAGAAGCAACCTTTTTCAATGCTTGTACATGCAATTGACTTCTCCCCATATGTCATAGCACTAATTTTTAGTGCTTAGACATCAATTTCTTGCAAGTCTTCAAAGCATGTTGGAGCATTGATTTTCAATGCTTGTGCACCAAAAGTAGAATTTCCAAGTGCTAGATCACTGATTTTCAATGCCCTTGCACAAAAGAAAGTTTTTCACTAAATGCTCAAAAAATCGTTCCATTTTCTCTTTGAACCTCTTTTCACTACTATTGCTCTGTTTCCCTCACTTCGCTCAATTTTTCTCACTCCATTGCTTACATCCATTTGCTATTTTTATCACTTCCACTCCATTCTCTACCATCATTGCATTCAAGCTTCAGAATTGTTAAATCCTACTCTTGCATACACTTTGATCTCTTGTGCCCATATTCCAGAGTAGTTTTGATCAAGTTCTTGCTTATCACCAAGCAAGAAGGCTTTGAAGTACAACCAAAAAGTTCTTCCCATGTTTCAGTTTTTTAAGGAAGTGTTCATCAATGGTTCAAGAAGAATTTGAAGATGAAGCTTCTCAATAGCTTCAATGAACAAAATGATGGATTTCCAGCTTGCTCTAGATTTAAGAATTGTTCCTAAAAGGCACCAGAAAGCATTCAATCTCATTGGAGGAGTCAATCTCAGGAATCCTCGTTATCTCCAAAGTACACTCCAATGCCAGATAGTGATGAAGTGCACATCATCATGAAGTTTTCATGGAGAAAAATGTTGAAGAAGGCCAAATTTTTCCTTAGATTAGATTTCCCAATTTTAGCATTTTTCATGCTTTATGTAGATTGGTTTTGACATTTTACATGTCATTTAAAAAAATGTAATTACATGTAAAACAAATATGTTCTCCTACATTTATGGACAACATTTTTGAATATGTCAACTAGTTAGTTAGGGTTTTTCCTAGATTAGCTCTCCTCTCCCATCTATAAATAAGAGAGGATTCCATTCTATTAAGGAACTTTTATCTTATGCAATGAAGTGTTGCCCAATTGTGAAGAAAATATTAAAAATTTGAGTTCATTTTTGTGAATCTATTTTTTATCAATAGATAAGTGAAGTTGCACACCAAAATTTGTGTTGGGGACAATTATCTTGTTGTTTGATTGAATTGACAACGATTTTTTAATTGAGATTGAAAGGGATTTTGAGTAAATCTGTGTAGACTTTGAGTTACACTTAGTGCTTGAAATTGTGATATTGTTGATATTATTGGTGAATTCTCTATGACTTTTTTCTTATATTTATTCATGCTAATTGTGGGATTAATTGTGAAGCATATTGAAGACTTTGTGTTTCTTTTACAACGCTGGTTACTATCTTGAAGGTTTCATTATCAGAAACTACGGAACAAATTTGTGCCTCCATGAGATTTTCTTATTTGTTACTTATATTTATCATGCTAGCATTCCTAGGATTTGCTTTGACAAGATAGGAATATTGGAATTGCTACTTAGTTTTAATTTAAAGTCATATTGCATCCAGAAGTTAAAATTGTGGAACATTGTAAAACATATTCTCTGAAAAAAGAGAGAATCATGAATGTGACACACCCCCATATCGTTATTGTAGTGTAAATTATTATGAATATTTGATTAGTTTTCCTTAGTTTAAATAAGCAATAATAAGGGTGCCTCCCCTTTCTAAGAGGAGAGATTCTATCTCACATAACTGTGGTTGAAATCAAGGTTTTGTAATTTGTTAAAAGGGATTACATAATTTTCACCCAACATAGTTCATATAAGTTTTGTTAGAAGGGAGATACTTTGTGGTATAAAGAGTGATTGTATCTTTGCAATAATTCCTCTCTCAAACAAAATATTCTCACAAAGCTTCATGAGTCTCCAATTGGTGGTCGTTCAAGATTTTTGAAGACATATCATCAAGTAAATAAAAAATTATTTTGGGAAGGGCTAAAAGGAGATGTTCAAAATTTGTGGCACAATGTTTGGTTTGTCAAAGAAATAAAGGGGAGATAATTAAGACACCTGGTCTCTTGCAACCCTTAGTTATTCCTAGCCAATGTTGTGAAGAGGTCTCCATAGACTTCATCATAGGGATTCTAAGATCTAATGGTAAGAATGCCATCATGGAAGTAGTGGATCATCTTACTAAATATGCATATTTTATTGTATTATTATGTCTTTCTACATCAAGTACAGTGGAAAAATCATTTTTGGAGAATATTCAAAAGCTACATGATATACCTAAGGTTATTGTTAGTGACTGTGATCCTATCTTTACTAGTAACTTTTGGACAAATTTATTCTCATGTTTGGGTACTCAATTGGATCATAGTTCTTCATACCATCCTCAATATGATGGAAAAAATAAGGTTTATAATAAGAATTTGGAAGGATATCTATGTTTTTTCACTTCAAATAAACAAGTATATCTATGTTGTTTCACTTCAGATAAACAATCTCATTGCGTAGATTCCTAAGACTACCAAAATGGTGGTATACCACTTCCTTTCATAGTTCATTAAAAATGTCTCAATTTATGACATTGTATGGATATCATCCTCCTTCTATCACATCATCACTAAAGGTGTCACCAAGAGTTCACACTGTGGAGGATCACATGCTTCATTAATAACAAGTACTTTAAGGACTTAAAGAGAATCTATCTATGACACAAAATTGAATGAAGCAACAAGTAGACCAACATCGTAGTGAAGAAGTTTGAAGTTGGGGATTGGGTCTTCTTGAGATTGTAGCCTTACACGAAAATATCACTAAAGCAATAGACAAAGAATAACAAGTTGTCTCCAAAATATTATGGGCCATACCAAATCATGCAAAATATGGGTAGTGTTGCCTACAAGCTTGAGTTACCATCAACAACAAAGACACATCCAGCTTTTCATGTTTCTTGTTTTAAGAACGTAATTGGGAATAAGATCGTTACTCAAACAATATTACCTAAGATCGATGAAGGAAGAATCATATTGGAACCTAAGTTTATTCTTAAAAAATGCACAAGAAAGCTAACCTGACCAGAACCACTCACTCAATATCTCATCCAATGGAATAATGTACCAATTAAAGATGTTATGTGGGAGGATGAGGAGTTTATTCAAAAGCATCTAAACTTGATTAGCATTGAGGAAAATGCTTCTATTAAGAGGGAGGCATGATATGCCCTTAATATTAGAGTACATCAAGTTATGAATAGTCATCTTGTGGCTATCTTAACTCTTAATTAAGTCATATTATCATTATTATATTGTTAATTAGTTAATTAGGCTGACCTATGGATTATATAGGGTTACCTAGGTGATATCCTAGGCATAAATAGGGTATATATAGGAGGCAGGGAGTCTTATTTCATGATCATATTGTGAATTATGTTCTCATTTAAGATATTTGGAGGTTTTCCCCTCAAAGTGGCTTGTTATTCTCATTTATTATCAAGTATTTGCAACATATTTTCATGTAGTTCTTTTCATTTTTATTTTTTTTAATATAAAGGGATATTTATATATATATTAGATTTTATAATATTTAATTCATCACTATAAAAACCCTAAAAAACATTAACAAAATTACTATTAGCATTAACAAACTTGAATAACTCAAAATTCATTATAATCCCCTAAAATACATTAATGTTTACAAAAAACCATTTTTGGCTCAAGATCATACTACAAACTTCATTATTTTACCCTAATAAGACAAACCCTAATTGATTTTACTAAAAACTAGTGAACTGAATTTTTTCCTTTACATTTATAAAATATAATAGAACCTAATCTTACTAGTTAGTTCACGAATAGAAGACATTGTAAAATATATATATTTTCCCCTAATATTCTAAACCTGAATCTTAAAACATGAACCTTGCAATAATAGAGAATACCCAGTTTATATATAAGGTCCAAAGACTACTAAACACATTGCAAAGCTTTCCCTCCCATTATACAGGTTTGAAAATAGTTTACAAAATATTGTAACAATAAATATAATGGCATAAATGGTCTAAACTTACAATTATTTACCTGCAATAATCAAGTTCACAAATACATAAGATATTATAGAAGATCTAATGATTTTAAGTGCCTATATAAAAATTACATTAAGCTCTTACAATAAATATTACTAGCTGGAACACATAGGCTTACACCCATGACTATTGTGATGGAATATAAAGTTGAATCTTTTGAGATTCACAACCATGAATCTCAAATATGAACTCTATGTAAGATAATTCACTAGTCAAAGGGGTTTCATCCTTTGCCACACATAATCTTGAAGGGTTTCTATCCTCAAATAATTAACAAATCTATGAGTTTTTGTCCTCAAATTTGGATGCCTTGAAAGAGTGTTCACTACAATTTAGTGTTAGGGTTTGTTGTGGTTTTATCTTTTCATCCCCTCTCAATTTTTCCTTTTAACCCCTTATACACCCATCTCTAGTTTGGTATGCAATACATACTTCTCATTATTGATCAATCATTATTCCCCTTGATTTACACTTGGAATTGTGTTTATGTGTACAAAAATGTGCTTGGGAGGCATGGAGGTTCATGTCCCCTATGAACTACAAATATCCTCACCCATAATGAAAAAGGGACCCTTAGGGTTTGAAACTCTAACTACCTCATTAATAGAAGTTGAATATCATGTCTTCCTTTGTGGCACTGGAGGTACATATGGACCTAAATTCCCATTATTAAATAATTATTTTATGCCCATGGGAAACATTTTATAAGATGTCATCCACTTGAGTATTAATGGTGGTATGATCATGAAAGGAGGTGGGTGGGTTCAAACAATGCAAATAGGTGTGAATTATATAGTTTAGGGGTTAAAGATACCTTGTGACACATACCACTAGGAAAGAATTAGAGTTTGGGCATGAGGCATGCTAGTAGGGTCAAGTTTGAAAATAAGGTAAAGGAAATAAGTGAGGGATGGATGAACAATATGTTTAGATGAATAAGGCTCATACTTTGGTAGGGATATAAGAGAAAAAAAAAATTTCAAGAAAGTTATGTCATGAAGGGAGATTCCACAATATTGAAGAATTACAAAAACTTAGAAGACCATTCATGCCTTCATACTTAGAAATTTTTGGGACCTTAGGCACATACACAAGGGATGAAGAGGAAGAAATCATACATAATTTTGGATCAAGGGATACACTTGAGATAGGAAATGGGCACTTTGAACTATAACATAGATTATGGAGAAAGGGGACATATCATATTAGAGTAAATTTGAGCCACCTCTAATGTTTTTTCAATTGTGTACAAAGTTCTAAATAATTTCTTCATTAGTAAGGTAGGTTCTTAGATTTTTTTTTGTTGTACATTATACATTATTCACCTTTGTAGTTAATCTTCTTTTGGATTTTCCTCTTCTCCTATCCTCAAGTTATCATCACATTTCACTAAATTTATTTGTTATTTTTTTCCTTTTCTTCTATTGCTCACTTGTTCCTGTAATGATAGAAAATGTATCCCTCTACATTTTCACATTTATTTAGGCCCTCCTTATCAAATTGAGTGTAATGTTGCCTTGATTTAGTGTTGTAATGTGTTTAATACATTCACATTAGGTCTTGGGCCCTTGTAAGCTAGGTGGACTTAAATATGCTTTATTTAGGGTGTTTTAAAGTGTCTTAACAGTTTCAAACTAATCTAGGGTTTTCATTATTAATTGGGCTTCTTTATGCCTTAATTGGCCTTATTTTGTATCCACAAGCCTTAATTAATGCATCTTTCTGAGGATAATCTTGACAAAAACCACTATCCAATCATGATTCAAGTGTTTTTGGATTGTATGACCCAAATTTATTGATTTGGGACTCATACACCACCTTGGGCATATGGGTCACACCTAAGTTTTGAGGCCCCGATCTTGATTTCACATGAATCTAAGAATTTCTTGAAAAATGTGTCCCATAGCCTAGCCTAATGGGACTCATACACCACTTATGGTGTATGATTCTTGTATGGCTTAAAAAATAAATTAAATTCAAATTCTAGTCATGATTTTATTCTCCTATATCTAATGTCAGCTTGTAGTGTTGTAATTTCAAGAAATTTGGCATAAACAAGTATAAATACAAGGTTATTTCAATCATTTTAACCTAAGCATTCATGATATCATCCTAAGCTTTCATGTATTCATGCATTTTAGAAAATTGGAGTTCACAAGAGTATTCAAGAGTTTACAAGAGTATTCAAGAGCATTCAAGGGCTGATTATCAAGTGCTTTAGAGAATTATTCAAGTATCAAGCATCATGTCAAAGGCATCATGCATCATGTTTATTTTTGAGCTAAAATTTGTGATGTAGGGTTTCATGATTCAAGCACGTACTCAAGTCAAGATCTACAACATTCAAGAAAGATTCAAGATCCACATCCATTAGATCCATCTCATACATGTTAGCAACACTTTATTTCTAGGGCTCGGTGAGTTGCAACATATCATTTTTTTCATTCATCATTCCTCCTTTACATTTGATTTCATTACAAGGTTTGATTACCAAAATGGGGTTTGACCAAGGAAAACCCCTTTCTACTAATAAAACAACATTTTTCCCTCTTTAGTGTGTGATTTGCAAATCTAGGTTGAAGACCCTCTAAGGAGTAGGATTGGAGAGAAGTTGTCAAGTTGCAAAGTTATCCAAGTTGTCACCTTGTATTAGAAGATCATCAAAAGGCATCTACAGAGCATAATTTATCATTTCAAATCTGGAAATTAGGTTGAGAAGATAGAGTAGAGATTGAAGAGAAGATTCATACCTTGATCCTCCAAAAGGCTTAGCAAGACTGATATGCCACTTTTGACATATGAGTCCCAATACAATGAAATTTGTAGTTTTTAGGAGTTCCAAACTTGTCTTTGGTAGTTTTTTTTGTTCCTACCGAAACCCTAATTTGAGACTAAATTTCCCATCTTGGCATATGAGTCAGTGTGCATTAATTATTTTCTCTTTCTATTATATTTTGCATTCATTTCTAGGTCATTTAGTGAAGTCTTGTACATAATTAGGTCTTGTCATTAGATCTTGCATATTACTAGTCTTTCCAAGCCATAGCTTGGTGGTGAGCCCCTCTTTAGTTATTAATCATACCCTAGGAAACCCTATTGCAGATCTCTTTCCCTCATTTCATCCCTAGCTTGAGATCTCTAGGGTTTCCTTGATTGTAATGTTAGTGAAATAGGACCCTACCCCCTTGTGCTCCATCTCCTAAAAGGTGGGGCACCCTATTTCCACCATTACATTTTGGTGAAACCACATTTAGAACATCTTAATTATGATTTAGAGTACAACATCATCCTAGATCTAGCTTGCATTAACTTTGCATTAGGGTTTGCATTAGTTAATTGACATTCTAGGGTTTCTAATTCTTGCATTAGTGAGAGTGCATATAGGTTGCATTTTTGTCTCTTGCATCACTGAAATTGAGTTAAAATATGCATTTGCACTTAGTATAGACATCATACAAACCAAGAAGCATAACTTTCACTTAATTTTTTTTGAAATCTTTTCAAAAACCCTAAACTGGGACTCATACACCCCTCTATGCGATTTAGTCCCAATACAGGTGGTTTACCTGATTTCTAGGTATTCTTTGGTGATTGTTATTCATTATTCAAACCTTTAAAAAACCCTGATTGGGAATCATACGCCCCTCTGGGTGATTTAGTCTCGTTTTAGATTTTGAACTACATTTTCTAGCATTAAAAACTCTGTTTCTATGTTTTTGTTCGCTGCTATTAGTTATCTATTTCAGTTTGCAAATTTTTTGTTACATTACTTTCATTACATATAGCTTAATTTCATTTGAATCAAAATTAGAGCATAGCTTCTTGCATTTCCTTAACTATACCTTGGATGAGATTCTCTACTTGGTGTCCTATTGCTAATACCATAGTGAGATGTAGTTCAAGACTCATGTCATCCTGTGATAGCACAATCATTGTGGATATTGGGTTATCTAGCTCTTTCACTCCTATTATTGACACTAGTTCACTAGGTATGGACCACACCCTTAACAACCCTCTACCCTCAAGTAGTGTGACACATGTTGAAACAATGGTTGCTAGTATTTTGCAAGAAAACATAATCCAAATCCATGAAGACTTAGAAAACCTGCAAAATCAAATGAGTACTGAAAACATTTCTACTGCTGCTATCCCTACCATAGATAACATACATCACATGATTGAAAGTGAAGAAGGAGTTGATCTTATGCATAACATAATTCAGATTTTTGGACCACATATTACCTCAACCACTAGTTGTCCTTTACTTTCGAACAATGTTACAAGTCAATGGGGAATTCAAATTCCTCCTACAACAATTGCCTCTATCCCTACCTATACCAACCCTCAAGTTACAACAACAATGCAACCTACTAGTAACATGATTCCTTCCTTGGGTATTTCCGCTAGCATCCCTAGTACCTTTGTGGCATCACACGTCATATATCCTACCACTTTACCTCATATAAGCATTCCATTCACTTGTCCCTCAAACACATACATAGCTCCATCTCAAAATACAAACAACGATCCTCTCATAAATCAACTTTTTCAAACCGTTTCATCCCTTCAAAAGCAAGTTTCCACAATAAACCAAAACCAAAATGGCCAACCTACATATGATGTCAAAAGCAATCCCTTATCCTTGGAGATATTGAGAACACTGATGCCACAAGGTATAGAGGTGCCTAGATTCAAGAAATATGGGGGGAAAGGAGATCCTTATAACCATGTTTCCACTTATACTGCCTTATGTAGTGACTTTATACTTGAGGACAAGCTCTTGGCTAAGCCTTTCCCTAGATCCTTGAAAGATACCGCCTAAGAATGGTTTTCTTCATTACCAAACAACTCAATTCATTCATTCAATGAACTTGTTGAGGCATTTTTAAACCATTTCCAAGTGCATATGACCCCTAAGACGACCTTATCCGATTTGATGAGATGTAAGCAAAAAGAAGAGGAAAAGATTACTGAATTTATCTCATGTTACCAATCGATTTATTCCCAAATTGACGTAAAGATTCCTAACCCTCACCTTCAAAATATGTTCATAGAGAACTTGTAAATTAAGATACAAGATAATCTTACCATTATGAAATTCCCCTCCTTTGTGCACTTCTATACTACCCTTTGTGATTACCAAAATTCAGTTAGTAGTTGTGAAACAAAATCCACCTCTAGCCAACCTAAGAAGTTTGAGTTCGCAAACCAAAACAATTACCAACATTTTAGGAAATAGAATAAAGGCTTCCTTCAACTTTATCCCCCTCAACAAGCAACTCAACATGTCGATACCCAAGTGGCTGCTATAAGGAAAACAACTCCTTTCACATTTGGGGATTTGGCTAGGCAATTTACTACCTTACCCGATACCCTTCATAACACAATGTCACAACTTTTAGAACAAAATATGATCACCTTACCTCCCGTTAAGAATCCTGATCCTAATAAACCTTTACCCCCCAAACTTTAAATCAAATGCTTATTGCCATTATCACCGAAAAAATGAATACGACACGAAACAATGTAAGCATCTTAAACATCTTATGCAAGACCTCATTGATTTCGGTCAAATTTCAGTTGGCGGTGTTAATGATCAAGGAAATAAGTTTGTTTCCCCTCCCAACCAAAACTTTCAAATCTTTACCAATACTATGCCAAAACATAATATTTCATTTGTCAAAGCTAGTTAAACTTCAAAGAATGATGTGATGAATGTTGACACTGAAGATGACAACATGGATACAATTCAACAAAATCCTATGGATACTATTGAAAAAGGTTTGATTGCATTTATTGAAACTCAACCTCGTAAGGGTGAAACTAAAAATCCTCTTGACATTGCTTTCTCATCTAAGGATATTATTTGAAATGCACCTGACAGTCCTCTTCACATAGCCGACCAAATAAATGATAAGCTCACTAATGGGATATTAATTGATCTCGTCTGTGGAGAAAATGTGATCACCAAGGAATTCCTACTTGCGCATGAAATCTATCAAGAAACATATGACAAACTAAAATCATGGATAAAGATGCATAATGGTTTTTCTTTACCTATGATGGGATCGATCACCCTTCCCTTACAAATAGGACTGAAAAATTAGAAGTCTCATTCTCCATCATCTCGATGTCGAACCAATTATGTGTGAAGCTTGGTTACCCATGGATACACTCCATGGAAGCCATCCCATCGGTTGTGCATAAATGCTTAAATTTTCCCTTTGATAATGAAATTTTCACCATGCACCATAGCGGATTTAATCCTTTGTCTTCTCGAGGGAACTTTTCATTAGATTTATTTTGGCCTAAGCCTATGAAACCTATTAAACCTCGAGAAGACTTCTTTTTCAAATCCTACCAAAATTTTAAAGAAAAATGCATAGAAAAACTATCACTTATAAACATGCCTCCTCTTGTGACAAAGACTACCATCCTTGATGAAATCATGATTGAACCTAAAGATATCCAAAACAATCAAGACCAACCTAAGATAGATACTTTTCCTACTTCCTACAAAAGACCAAGAGATGAAAAAAAATTATTGTCACACCTCCTAAAATAAAACAAGTTTACAAAGCTAAAGATAAAGTGGTTGAACAACTTTCCATGTTTCCTTCTGTTTCCCCCCTTAGGGAAGAAAAGAAGCCTATGGTTGATAAATCTGCTCCTACACAAATGCAACTTGAAAATCAAACTAAAAAAACAAAAATGCTAAGAGAAAGTAGGTGTAGACGTCATGCTCTTGCTCGAAGGTTAAATGAAACAAACAACAAAGAAAATCAAAATCCAAACTTGACTGAAGCAATACATGATGAGTCTCCCTCTTTGCCAAAACAAAAGATCCTACACTGCAACTACAATAGGAGCCAAACCCTTGTTTGGACATTATCATTAGACCTCCTGTTGTGATTAATTTAGATGATGATGAGGAGATTTTCAAAATTGACGAGGAGGTGCATTATGAATTGAATACATTATTTTCCTCTTCTATGAGCTTACATGATAATTCTCCTAGGAAGAGTGTTAAACTTGGTGATGGCCCTAGTTCAACACTTGATATTGTCCCTTTGGCTAGTTTTCTGCCTTCTGTATACGATGAACATGATTGGGATGAAAAAAACTTACTAATAGGTTGACTCACATGTACCTTACTAATTTTTTGCGTTGTTTTTTCTTTTTCTTTTATGTGATTGTATGTGTGTAATGTGATCCCCCGTAATGCTCTGTTTGATGTACTTCTCTCTCTTTGTGATATTCCTCTATAAATGTATCTACATTCTTCTCTATTTCGTAAATCTTTTACCTTTTCCTCTTTTCTTTGTCTTGTGTTTTCCTTTTAGGGATGATGCAAGGCATCGAGACATTCATGTCTCTTCCATGTTGACCTAAAAGTTTTTTTCTTTGCTTTCACTCTCTTCATGTTATTCTTCTAGTTCTATGAGTATTTGGGGAATGATGACAGTTCTAAGCTCTATAAAAACATTGTAGCAAGAACATACTAACCCCAAATCCATGGATCCCTCATGTGTTTGGAATTTCTATTTTTGGGGGAAACCCCTCTCTTTCCCTTTCATGATGTAGCTTTATTTAGAAATATATGACTTGACATAGGGATTTCCAAGTTAGCTCTCATGTCTTCTTTATTATTAGCATTTATCATTTGATACTTTAAAGTAATTGCTCACAACATAGTGTTTAGAAATTTATTTAAAGTGGGGGCATACATTGGAATTCTTTTCCATTTCATGTTTCATGGTGTTGTCTTCTTATTTCATGGAACACATCTTTCCCTTTGTGGTGACATTGGGTGTGATGTCCCTCAAGAGCGTGATCTCTCTTAGCATATTATATTCCTTTTAGTGGCTTGATGCGACACAATGCATCCCCTAAGTTGTGAATCTTGTATTATTTGATTGGTCCTCTCTTGGATACATTAGGAACGATGTTCCCTAAGTTAAGACCTTACATGAACTAAAAAAAATCCTTTGAACGTTCCTTACACTATTTGCATTTATATTTTATGTTATATGGCCACCTTGCATAACACACTTTGCTTGCCTGTGGAGCCATCTTGTTTATTCATGAGTATCAAGCATACAAATTTTTTCTTTCCTCATGAAGATCAAAGTTCATTGTTGTGTGGTGCATACCAGTCATGTGTGTATGTGTCTCACCTCTTTGGATACCCACCACCCAATGGAAAACTTGAAGTTATGTTGCCTTAGAGTGAGTGTGCATTTTTGGACAAACAACTTAGATATGATCCATAACATGCAAGACAAATGTTCGAAGCTTGATCTGTGCCCCTTTTGTTTTTCCTTTCTCTTTCTCTTTGGCAATGTATTCTTGTGCCTTTTTGTTGCTCCTTATATCATTTTCATGTGTGTTCTTTGGAACCCATGTTGGTTTGTTATAGGATCTTGATCCTGGGGGATTGATCATCCCTCTTGATCATTTTCATCCTGTCTAACTAGCATTGATGCATTGGTACCCCTCTTGATGTGAGTTTGTCTACTTTAGTGGGAGTTTGAATTAAGTTCCTCCTCTCACTAAATTGGGAGCTAGATGTAATGATGAAAAATATATCCCTCTACATTTTCACATTCATTTAGGCCCTCCTTGTCAAATTGAGCTTAATGTTGCCTTGATTTAGTGTTATAATATGTTTAACACGTTCACATTAGGTCTTGGGCCCTTGTAAGATAGGTGGACCTAATTTTTCCTTATTTAGGGTGTTGTAAAGTGTGTCCTAACAATTTCCCACTAATATAGGGTTTTCATTATTAATTGGGCTTCTTTATGCCTTAATTCTAGTCTTATTTTGCATCCACAAGCCTTAATTAATGCATCTTTCTAAGGATAATCCTAACAAAAACCACCATCCAATCATGATTCATGTGTTTTTGGATTGTATGGCCCATATTTAGTGATCTAGGACTCAACGCCACCTTGGGTGTATGGGTCCCACCTAAGTTTCAGGACCTCGATCCTAATTTCACATGAATCTAAGCATTTCTTGAAAAATATGTCCCATCCTAATGGGACTCATATGCCACTTCTGTCATATGAGTCTCATGTTGCTTAAAATTAAATTAAATTAAAATTCTTGGTGGGATTTTATTCTCCTAGATCTGATGCTGGCTTGTAGTGTTGTAATTTTGGGAAATTTGGCATAAACAAGTATAAATACAAGGTTATTTCACTCATTTTCACCTAAGCATTCATGATATCATCCTAAATTTTCAAGTATTCATGCATTCTGGTGAATTGGAGTTCACAAGAGAATTCAAGAGTTTACAAGAACATTCAAGAGCATTTAAGGGTTGATTATCAAGTGTTTTAGAGCATTATTCAAGTATCAAGCATCATGTAGAAGTCATCATGCATCATGTTTTTTTTTGAGCTAACATTTGTGATGTAGGGTTTCATGATTCAAGCAAGTATTCAAGTCAAGGTCTACAACATTCAAGAAAGAGTCAAGATCCACATCCATTGGAGCCATCTCATACATGTTTGCAACACTTTATTTCTAGGATTTGGTGAGTTGCAACATATCATTTTGTTCATTCATCATTCCTCCTTTACATTTGATTTCATTACAAGGTTTGATTACCAAAACAGGGTTTGACCAAGGCAAACCCCTTTCTACTAACAAAACAACATTTTTCCCTCTCTTTAGTGTGTGATTTGTAGATCTAGGTTGAAGACCCTCTAAGGAGCAAGATTGGAGAGAAGTTGTCAAGTTGCAAAATTATCCAAGTTGTCACCTTGTTTAGAAGATCATCAAAAGGCATCTACAGAGTATAATTTATTATTTCAGATCTAGAAACTAGGTTGAGAAGATAGAGTAGAGATTGAAGATTAGATTCAAACCTTGATCCTTCGAAAATGCCTAGAAGGATTGATACACCACTTTTGGCGTATGAGTCCCAGTGTGCATTAATTTTAGCATATTCAACATTCCAGGTCTCCATTCAAGCTTCTACAAGTTTCCAGATGCACATTTTTGGTTTCTTAGCTTTCAATTTTATTTTGCATTCATTTATAGGTCATTTAGTGAAGTCTTGCATATTACTAGTCTTTCCAAGCCCTAGCTTGGTGGTGAACCCCTCTTTAGTCATTAATCATACCCTAGGACACCTTATTGCAAACCTCTTTCCTTCATTTCATCCTTAGCTTGAGATCTCTAGGGTTTCCTTGAATGTAATGTTAGCAAAATAAGACCCTACCCCCTTGTGCTCCATCTCCTAAAAGGTGGGGCACCCTATTTCCAACATAACATTTCATTCCTTCTTTTTGGAGCTCAATTGTAATAAGACATTTATGGTTTCTTCTAGACCAAATATTTTAGCTTGTGACAAACTCTCCTCTATGTGGATTATTTTCACCTCTCTATTTCCTCTTTTTACCCTTTATTTATTTTTGTGGTTGTTATTATATAAGTATTTTCCCCTTATGTGTTTTTTCTTATTTAATTATTTTTCCTTTTTGTGGTGCAACCATTTCACAAGAAAACCCTAACCATTTTGACATCCTTTTGGTTTTTCTATGGTTTCATGATTTGTTATTTCTCAACTATAAGGGTGAATATTTCTTAGTTCTCATTTCCTTTGTGATTTCTCTTTTTTCTTCTCTGTTTTTACCTCAACATCTTTCTTTTCCTTCTTATTATTGTATTCTTTCTAGAACCCAAAAAATTATGTGGTGGGATCTTTAGGGTAAGAGAGTAGAAGCGGAGTTTTTCTTTATAGCAACATGATGGTACTTGTAATTTTTTTCCTCTTGATATTTTCAATTGCTTCTTGGGTCTAAGAGAAGACAATTTTATAAGGGTTTTGATAATTTTCATTAGGGTTCTTTGGGAAAAAACCATAAACCTTGGTGAACCCCTTGCAATTTTATACTAATTTTATGTTGACCTCCTACCTCAGTTGTTTGATCCTTTAAGTTACAACCTTATGAAATTTCATGCCTTTATCGACCCCTCTTCCTTTCAATGGGATGCCATTTAATTGTAAATCCTAAACATTAATTATTTCATGTATCTCTAAGTTCTTTGGAATGTGTTCAACAACACTAAGATTGGGATGAGATTATTATTTGGATGAAATAAATCATGAAATTGACATTTGTAGTTATTCCTAAATAATAGGAGCATGTGGGTGCACACATGGTAAGGTGAAACTCACCTTGTGTTTAGTTAACTATATAGAGTAATAGTTAACACTTCTAAATGCATGTAAAGATCCTAAGAGTTAGGATTTGATGTTTGCATGGTTGAAGTTCAGTTAAGTTAAGTTCAGATCAATTCAGTTTAGTTCAATTTAGTTTAGTTCAGTTCAGTTCAGTTCAGTTTAGAATCAGTTTAGTTTAGTTTAGTTTAGTTCAGTTCGGTTCAATTATCTTCAGTTGCATGCAAGTGCATATTTGCATGCATATTGAATTATTTTGAGTTGCATGCATTTAGCTTTAATTAAGTTTGGAATGCATGGCTAATAACAGTTGTATGGCGGAATACTTGAGGGACTACCTCCCGGTTAATAGGGGATGACCATTCTTGCATGAATGGTGTTGAGTAAATGTTTGGAGTTAACTATAAATCGCAGGAGCCAACTTGGGCTCCCAAGATGCTATTAGATTTAACTCCAATGCATGATAATATATTTTTGAAGGCTTAGT
>VDFB02000008.1:289327735-289343108 GCA_007258455.2 Sequoia sempervirens
ATTATATGAAAATAAGGGTTTTTTGACGCTGTGAGCTCAACGGTGAGGTCCGTTTGGGCTCAAAGTGCTCCAAAAAAAAGAACCCCTATTCCAAAATAAAAAAAAACAAGACAAACACAGATCTGATGCAACCAAAACCTAGATCTCTAAATCTTTCAAAAACTGAACAAGCTGCAGCAGATCTGGCTCTGATACCATGTAGGATTTGAGAAATACAAATCCACAGAACCCAAAGAACACCTGCATGCAAGAAACCTGTCACAGAAAGAGAGAGAGAACAAAACAAGGGTTTTGGCTCTTGACAAAGTGCAAGATGTATTATCAGAGAAAAAATGAATCAAGAAGAGAATACAATACAAGAGATCAATCCTTATAAAGGAGATCAACACCGAAAGGAAAACCTAACCCTAAGGTGAGTGCATTTAATAATTAAATATTAATTATTAAATGACTAATATGTGTGCATAAAGTGAAATCTTAAGAGGAGAGTAAAGTTAATTAATTACTTTACTCTAACAATGTGTGTGTGTGATTATTATGGATACTAAAATGATAATAAATACACATATATGTAGGTATATATACGTATCAATTAAGTATACATGCAAGTGTATAAATTATTTATATTTGTGAATATATTTAAAAACCAAAGAATTTTTTTATGTGAATATATGTATACTAATATATATATTATAATAATGATATTATATATATAATATATATATATATATTATAATAATGATATTATATATATATATATATATAATATGATATATATATATATATTATAATAATGATATTATATATATATATATGAATGCATATTGTAAAATCTATAAAGTGCTTATATGAAGTGCAAGCCATGTGAGAATATGGTTGTTTAAAAGAAAAATGAATGTACTAACAAAATTTATGCATAAGTTAGTGGTATATGATAAAAGACAAAATATTAAATGAAGTTTGCAAAGCACTTAATACTACACTATATGGGAGTGTGAAGATGTGTTTAAAGCAAGGAAACTTGGTAATATATATTAGCCACAATGTGATAGTAAGTAATGAGAATAGTTGAATGCTAAGTAAATAATAATCAATACAATTTATAAAGCACATGAAAAGGTTTAAATGTAGTGCATAAAATATGAGTCAAACTTGCATGAATAATATGCTAGAGAGAAATTGTTTTAAAAATCAGCAACATTGTAATATAATGCCACACATAAATGATTTTAAAATAAAACATATAAAATGGCAGAGTAATTCTTAAAGCCTTTCTAAATAGCGCATAGGAAAAGGAAATACAATTTAAACGTTGCAAATAGAAATGAAAGTAGATTTAACAATGTTGACTAAGTCTTTGTTGTGCATAAGTAAAGGGCGCTAAAATATGGATATGTGGTGCCAAAAGATGTAGTATTTAGAAACCATTAGAAGTCTTAATCCCATGCCATGTACAAGTAAAGCAATGTGATAAGCATAAAACTCAATTAATGCAAAGATGGAAGAAATTTGTGAGGGTAGTCAACTTGAAAACCAAATAGGAAACCTGTAACAATGCATCATTGTCCCTTGGCTCAGTGAAAGATCCATGTTATCTCAAGAATGAAGTTGAATCAACCATTCTATGAAATTGGAAATATGAAGACTATCATGTGTTGTAACTAGGAGTTTAAATCAATTGATTCGTTGCATGAGAGTAGGAAGGTGGTAGAATTGTTAGCTTGTTTGTATCCTTTGGAAGCTAAAATTTAAGTATATATAGTGGTGCTCTCTCTACCATTTATCACACTTTTCATTCTAATTTCTTTGTTATTATTCTGCTATATTTTTTTGTGCAAATATCATTTTGAGAGTTTTAGTGAGAGAGAGAGAATTGTTTGTGAGTTTTGTTTTGTTGATTGTTCTTGAGAGGAGGCTAGAGTTTGGAGATTAGTTGAACATTGAAGGAGTAACATTCATGGTTGTAGAGGTTGAGATTGGAAAGCAACCTTATTAGTTGGAACTTTATATCTAGGCGTGTTGATTTATATTCCTCTATGGTTTATGCTTAAAAGGTTATTTGATTATAATTCCTTTGTTTGAAAAAGATTGCCTTTGGGAATGATTGATCTACTTGTTCTTATGAACTTAGTTATTACTTAGTATGGAATAATCTTATGTGATACTTGATTGAGTCTTGAATTAGTGAAACCCTCTTATTTGAGAATACATTTATATTATGTTGAAGCATGTGTGGCTTTAATGCTATTAGAACTATACTTAGTTCGTTAAGGCTATGTGGGTGTTGCATGAAGAGTGTAATATGGAATATGTTGTTATCTTGATTTGTTAGCTTATGATGCTAGGAAAACCTTTGTAGATAAAGAGGTTAGTAATGCAAAAGGAATGATGGTATGAGAGACATATCATCATTGATAGGTTGTGTTGTCATGCAAACCATGTTGATATTCTATACTTGATTATTTTCTCATATCTCCTTGAAGTAGGAAGATATTATTTTCCCTAGGGTTAGGTTGTATACTTGATTGTTATATCAATATTCAATAGTAGGGTTGAGAAATGTATTTTTTGATTATGCTATATTCATATACCTAATTAAGAGTCTATTCCTATTTATGGAATTCTAGAAGAGGACTCATGTTCCAACAACCCAAAGCCATATAGAGAAGAGGAATTGTTGGTGCAGAAGCACAAACTCGTCTTAGGCTAATGTCCTCCAATTTATATAAAAATATAGTGAACATTGTAAACATGTGAATATTTGAGGTATATTGAAAGAGAGGTTTTATAAAAAAATTATGATCACTTGATCATTACACCACTTTTGATTGAAACCCTAGGTTAGGAATAACCTATTTGGTTGGGTTGTTTACTTGATTATTGAATGAAGCAAATAGGTCGGGATTAAACTGTATGATTTGATTGATCATTTGATTGTTGATTATACTCTAGAATGGAGTCATTTATTGATGAGATTTTACTCTTGAATGGAGTCATTTATTGATGAGATTATATTTTTGAATGAGGTCATTTATTGATGATATCATACTTTTGAAAAGAAGGCACTTAATGACGTGATCATACTTTTTGAAATGAAGTCATTTAATGTTATGAAATTATGATTACCTAGGGTGGTTAATTAGGTTATTCCTAGGGTTAGGATAATCCATGGGAAAGGGAGTAACCTTGAAGGATAGTTTATTATGTCATCACCTTAGAGTGATTGTGTGTTATGTTTATGGTCAAAACCAAATTGAGCTAAAGATTGGGTGGACAGATGACTCACAATCGAAGTATTGGGTGTTGAATTATTTGGCCAAAGTAGTGTAAGTAGCCACTGTTTACACTATTAGTTCACTGTGATCCATAATTACATTCTAGGCAAGGAATTCATACATGTAGGTTGTAGCTATTGTATGGTAGCTCTAGATATATAGGACACAACACTATTCTTAGGAAGGCCAGGATTATGGAGTTACCAAACCAATCTCTTCATCGAAGGGTAGGGCCATCTTACTAGTTAGGTAGATGTGTGTAGAACCGCAACAAGTCCATGGTTGGCGCAAAAACAATTGAGTGATGCTCTCCCTCATACAGTTGGCGGCCGAGATTTGAGGATTTAAGCGCCAGTATTGGGGACAACTAGAATGTATGAACTAGTAATGGGAACATCTAGAATGTATGCACCAATGTTGGGGAAATTTAAGATACATGCCCAGGTAGGGACATTTGGAACATTTTTATCTCTATTTAATTAAGCTCATGGAAGCTATGCATGTAAAAATTTATCTCTATTCTTATTGAGAAATTGTAATTGGAAAAATGTTATCATTACATGGGATTATGTAATAAATAATCATTACTTGGAATTATGTAAAGTACTTTAAGAAAATGCAATGGAAATTTGAAACGGGATTAGTTTTGAATATGCATCATTTATTATTGAAATGTAGTGGAAGTTTGGAATGGGTTTACTCCAAATTTGCATATTGTTATTGAGTTTGAAAAGAAATTTTTTATTTCTATATCTGTTCACATGTGGGTTAAAACATGGTAAAAGTCAATGGGTAGAACAATAGGGTTGTTACACTTGTTGAAATAATTGTTTGTATTCATTTTGGCCAACCTAATTGATTTTTTGAGATCTTGCAATGGATATAAATGGAAGATAATTTCATATACAAGTGGTAGAATGAGTGTATTATATTGAAGATCTTATAAAAGAAGTGTGAAAGTGTGGGGAAGATAGATCAGATGTGCTTTAACGCCTCAATCAACAAAGTGTATTATTGGCATATGTAGTAAATTCTAAATCTCCATGTATCCTACTTTGAGATAGTGAAACTCATCAGGCCCTTGTATCTTGCCCTAGAGTTGTGTGCTTTAGTCTGTAAGCCCTTTGTATCTTTCCCTAAGGTTGTGTGCCTTATTTTGCAAGTATTTTGGTAGTGAGCCTTATTGTAACTTTTGTAAGTAGAGAGCTTCATATATTGTGAGTTAACTCTCACTGTGGTTTTTCCCTCATAGGGTTTTCCACGTAAATCTAGTGTTATCTTGTGGATGTGTGTTCCTTGCTTAATTTTTCATTGTTGCTGATTTAGTAAAGGGTTGAACTACTATATCTTTCATTGTTGAGGATTACTGCCCTTGTTAAGAAACTAAATTGCTACATCTTTCTTTGGTGCTAATTTCTTTAAGAGTTTTTGATCTGGTAAAGAAGTTTGAGTTTTATGAAGGGTTTATGTTTTGAAAATACTAATTCACCCCCCTCTCAATCTATAGGTGTGTTCAAAAATTCGTATCAAATCCAAGTTCCTCTGAAGAAGCTTAACTTCTTGAGGAAAGATCTAGGATGACATATGATGGTGCTTACAAAGGTCCTAGGTTTGATGGGATAAATTACACCTTATGAAAATTGAGAATGGAAGACCATCTAAAATTTCTAGGGTTTGGTGTTTGGTAATATGTCAAGGATGGTTATATTGATCTTGCTACTCCTCCAACAGATCTAGCTAAAATCAGGTTATATGAGAATAATGACAAGGCTAAGAATGTTATCTTGTGTGGGTTGGCTGATTCAAAACTTTTGAAGGTGATGAATTGCAATTTTGCTAAGGATGTCTAGGGAAAAATTAACATCTATGAAGGAGATAATAAAGTAAAGCAAGCCAAGATGTAAATTTTCAAGAGTATATTTGAAATCCTGAGGATGACAGAGGAAGAATACATTGATAGTTATATGCTCTAGGTGGATGAAGTTGTTAGTGGCATCAGAGGTCTTGGTAGAGAAGTGAAAGAAGATGAGATTGTGAAGAAATTTTTGGGATCTCTCCCTAAAGATTATAATCATAAAGTATCTACTATTGAAGATTCTAAGGACTTGAACAAGTACTTTGTAGATGAAATGTTTGGTTCTTTCATAGCCTTTGAAATGAGAGAATTTGACAAAGATGTTCCAAAGAAGGAAGCAACATTCAAAACTAGTAAAAATATAGAAGGTGAAGTAGTTGATCTGGATGATGAATTTGATGAGATTGAAGCAAACTTTGTGAGAATATTGAAGAAAGGAATCAACAAATACAAAGGTAAGTTACCTTTCAAGTGTTTCAATTGTGGAAGGATTGGTCATTTTGCATCAAATGTCCTTATAAAGAATCAAATGACAGTAACAAAAAAGATATTAAGTTCAAAAGAGATTTATATTCCAAGGAAAGTAGTTTTTCCTCATAAGATGATGATAATGATTCAAATGATGAAACCCTATTCATGGCCTTGAAAGATGATAGTAAAAAGAGAAATATTGGAGAATGTAAGAGGTCCACTACCTTGCAGGCTGATAAGGTTACTGAAATATCAATGGTAGTATGGAATTCCTTTCATGCAAAGGAAGAATAAAATGCTTGGGTGATTGATAGTGGTTGCTCTAACCACATGACTGGTGACAGAGAAGGTTCATTAGTCTTAAGAAGGTTAATGGTGGAGCTGTTAAGTTTGGTGGTGATGAGTCAACATAAATTTGTGGAAATGGTGCTATAAGAATTGATGAAAAGAGAAGAACTAAAGATGTCCTCTATGTCAAAGGTTTGAAGCACAATATTCTCAGTGTTAGTCATATGTTCAACAAAGGATACAATATTACATTTCATACCAATGGTTGTGAAATCAAGAAGGTAGGGTCTAAAATATTAGTTGTAGAAGGTATAAGGACAAATGAAAATGTCTATCATCTAAAGGAGACAAATGGAAGAATTTGTCTACTGGCTCAGCCCAGTGAGTGTTGGATGTGGCACAAAAGAATGGGGCACATAAAATTTGACAATATGGTAAAGATAAACTCTACTCATGTAGTAAGAGATATGCCTAAGATAACCAAGCCTGCAAACAATTTATGCGAGTATCAAATGGGAAAGAAAACAAGAAGTTTCAAGAGCAAGGAATGCTCTACTACAATGCCATTGGAGTTGATTCACACTGACCTATGTGGACCTACAAGAAAAATGAGTCAACAAGGTGAAAGTTATTTCATGTTGCTTATTGATGATTACACTAGAATGTCTTGGGTTACATTTTTAAGAGATGAATCAAAATATTTTAATAAGTTTAAAATATTCAAAGAAAAAATAGAGAATGAGATGGATGATAAGATCAAATACTTCAAATGAATTTGAAAAGTTTTGTGAATTTCATAGTATTAGGAGACATTTGTTTGCTCCTAGAACCCCTCAATAGAATGGGGAAATGGAAAGGAAGAATAGGATTGTGCAAGAGATGGCTAGAGCTATGTTGAAAGATGTTGATCTTCTTGATATGTATTGGGAAGAAGAATTTCACACATATGTCTATTTACTTAACAAAGTATAGTTGAGGGTCAATAGCACTAAGACCCCTTATGAGTTGTGGTATGAAAGACCTCCCACTGTTATATACTTCATAATTTTTGGTAGCAAATGTTATATTAGAAGAGATGAAGAAGACCTTGGAAAGTTTGACTAAAGGTGTGATGAAGGAATTTTTCTTGGTTACTCCACCAAAAGCAAGGCCTACAGATGTTACAACAAGAGATTGGGAAAGGTGATTGAAAACAAAAATGTTAAGGTGGATGAATATTTATGTCATATCTCATAAGAACCAGAAGTTTGCATATTTGATATACCTTCCTAGATTTAAGAGGAAGAAGAGAAATAAGAGAAGCAACTAGAGCTAGAGACGAATAAAAAAAATTAAATAAAATATGTTTAGAAGAATCATTCTACTAATTAGATCATTGAAGACAAGAATGAAGGTGTGTTGACCAAGAGCAAGTGTGCAAGTAAATTTTTTTTTATTGTCAAAAGTAGAGCCTAATAACTTTTCTAATGCTAGAAAAGATGATGCTCGGATAAAGGCAATGTAAGAGGAATTGAGTCAGATAGAGAAGAATCAGACTTGGCAATTGGTTTCTAGACCTACTAAAAAGAATGTGATAAGAACAAAGTGGGTGTTCCAAAATGAACTGAATGAAGATGGTGAAGTTGTAAGGAACATGACCAGATTGGTATGTAAGGGATATTATCAAGTTGAGGGTATTGATTTTGAGGAGACTTTTGTTGAAATCAAGGAACATTGAGGGGGGTGAATCAGTGTTTTGTAATTTTTAACTTTATTAATATGATCTTTAAAGTACTGATGACATTCAACCAAAATAAATATGCATGAACATAAAGAAAACAACCACAACACCATAACACAAGTATTTTTACATGGAAACCCTATTAGGGGAAAACCCTTTGTGGGAGAGTCGAAATCCACAAAGTATTATCGATATATACTCAAAGATGTTTACAAAATGAGAGTTACGCTTGCATTAGGGCACATTTCCTAGAACTCACCCGCTCAAAAATGAAAGCCTTACTTGCCCACAATTAATTTCAAAAGAAATTGGAGTGGTAAACTATGAAATAGCATCTACAAATGCCTAAAAATAGTTTTGGTTAAGCTCATCAATCGAATTATTGACCTTTTGTCTGATTCTGCTCTTTTGCTTTGCTTTGCTTCAACTCGCATCACAAAATCCTTTTATACACAAGAAAAACTATGCATAATGCGGCTCTACAACCCAGCAAAATTTACAGCATACATCCAACACGCTTAGACATATCAAAGATGATATAATCACGACCACTTATATATATGCGTAACTAAAGATTTGATAAGCTACATGTCATTAAAAAACATGAAAATATTCTGGCTGTCGGTTCAATCCATGAGTAATTTTCAATGTGCACCAATAAAGTTAGCCACAACTTATGTGGGAGCTCAAATCAACGTACTCGAACACAAAACATGGCAATTACTCTTTGAATATCTACAACGGCTATATTCCTTAATTATTCTTCATGCAGGTAAACAAAAATTAATCAGCCCGGATCTCTAACTTGCACCTGGGATACGACTCTGAGGCTCTAAGATCCAAGCAACAAAAGATCATACACCAAAAACCTTCCACGAGATCACAACTCAAAATGATAACATAAAATTGCATGTGAATTGATGAACACAATTCTATCGGATGCTCTGTTCTTGCTTAACAGTTAAACACTGATCTTCAATCTGACTTCTGGTATGATCAAATGATGAAATGTGGATAAAATCACTAACTAGGTCTTCCATCAATGACAACACTAGATGACATGTGTAGTGTCTCTTTCCAACAATCTCCCCCTTTGGCATTGATGGCAACACTTAGTGAAAAATGACTAAGTGTCGAATCAATACCAACATGAATACACTGCCAACCTTCAAAACTCCAAAAACACAAATCCCCCTGAGATGATTATAACATTTTTCACTGTTCCATTCTCCCCCTTTGACATCAATGGAAAAGGTAGGAATCCGCATACCAAAAATCAAACAAAATTGCTATGAACAAACTGCATATGTACAAACAGGCTTCTACAACTTACATAAACTTGAATAGATTTGCAAAATTGTTCTTCAACAGTTTCAAACTCATGTCCCAACTCTTCTTGAGACTCTCCAAGATAGTCATGTGACCACAGAATAAGTAAGATTGCATCTCTTCTGATTCAAGGTTCACCAGATCATCGACTGCCATAACATCTTGTGCTTCCTTGAATGCACTCAACATTGTTTCCATCTTAGGACCAATTAGTCCTCTAAGCTCACAAACCCTTTCAACAATGTTACCTTCTTCATGCTTCAAATTTTTGATCTTGTCAAGAAAGGATATGACTTGATCTTCTTTCTTTCCAACAGAAACGGTTAGAGGATTGAATGCTTGAGTGATATATGCTAACAATTTCTCACATTCTTTCATTTTCTTTTCAATGTCCTCAGTGAACTTAGATAAAGATAGACATGACTTATAAATGTTACCACCTTTAGACAAAGCACTTTGGATATTCTTTACACAAGTAGCTAACAAATATTTATCATTAGCTATCATCCCTTTCAATCTACTGAACGTTTTAGCATCAAACTCCTTTTGAACCTTATCCATAGCTAACTTCTCAAGTGAATCAAAATGATTACTTACAAAATTAACAAGCTTCTTCAGCTGACCAGATGGAGAATCAGATGAATCCTTGACATATAAAGGCATGATCTTCTCCAGAATATTAGATGCAAGATTCAACAGCTCACTATCTTCAATATGTGATTTCAATTTAATTTCTTCCCTTGCCTTGGCCTATGCAAACGATGCAACTTTCAATTTTTCAATAGGAGACAAAGTAGCCAAGTTGATAGGACCTCTAATCAATTCAATATCAAACTCTTCATGTTGCTCTTCTAAAAACTCCTTCACTTCCTTAGCAGTGTCTCTTGCTTCCACAAAAACTTTCACTTCATCCTTCTTCTCGCCAGTCACTAATTCTTGCATGGCTTCAGAAATCTCTTTTTCTTCAACCGACACTACTCTAGGAGCTTCAGTCTCCATAGGAATTTTAGCATCATGTATATCTAGAGGATTTAGAGTGTCCTCAAATGTATCTTCTTTTCCCTCTTCTGCTATCAGACTAGATGAGACATCTTCATCATGCACTTCTTCATAAACAACATTGTATCTATTCTTTAACAGAATTTCCTTGAGGATTTTCTTAGTATCCCTTGCAACTTCTTTAGTCTATCCAATCATCAACTTGTTCACCCTTGTTTTTCTCTTAAAATCCCTTTTTGCTTCATTTAGTATATTCTTCATTTCTTCCAATGACATCACCAGACACAGATCAACAAGTATTCATTCTCTCATTTGCTCTTCTTTTGTCCTTGCACTCACTCTTCTCATTTCTAAAATTTCATATAGAATTTTGGGCAATGCAAACATTATTTCAATAAGAGTCATATTGAAATTATTCAAGTAATTTAGTGAAGCTTCCTCAAGAACTCTTTGACTGGCACTATCAAAGGTGTCATACCATTCACAAAGAGGCCTAAGATTACCATCCTTAATCGATGCTTTCTCCACTTCTTCTATAGACATACCTGATTTGTCTATTTTCATCTTTTTCTTTCCTTTCTCTTCACCGGAGGGCTTTTCCTTAGAGACTTTTGTTTCCTTTGTGCCCTTTTGTTTGATTTCTCTTATCTCTTCATCAAATTCAATCTCTTCATCTTCAGAAACAACAACATAAACTCTTGTGCTCTTTTCCTTCTTCCTTTTTCCTTCTCTCTCGGATGACTTGGCTTGAGCTTTTATAGGACTTGACTTCTTTGCAGGACTAGATGAGAGAGTGGAGCTTCTTGTAGATCTAGTTCAGGCAGAGGATGCTGCCAGACTAGCAGATTTAGTTCTAGATGACTCTCCTGCTTTAGCTTCTTCTCTCTTTCTTCTAGCTTCTCTCACAGCTTCTGCAAATATACCCACGCTCTCTACAAAGGCTTCCACTTCCTTCCTTACTCTCTAAACTATCATTGGCTTCTTCAACTGCTCATGTACTTCCATATCTTTTTCTTCATAGGTTCCAAACCTCTCTTCTGTCAAATCTCAAGGTTTACTCAACAAATGTTGTGCATATAGTTCCAAGATGTTCTCCTCAACTTCATAGCCCATTGGCATAATTCAGACCATTCTAGGATCTGCAGCTTCCATCAAGCATTGATCAATATCAACCATAAAACAGATAGCATCTTTATACTTCTCCACAATAGAAGTAGGAATTATTTCTCTTGCTTGCATTTCATTATGAAAACTCTTGAAATAACCGCAGATTGCAGTTTTCCTATCTTTACTATCACCAACTTTGTGCAAGATATCTCTTATTTGAACAGCTACCGGTTTATTATCTTTCCATTGTACTCTTCCAAATCTCAAAACTTCATTCATAAAGTAAAAGAACAAACACAACAACAGATTACCATATTTAAAGGAATTCTTCTTGTCTTTCTTGATCTTACCAAGATTCTCCATTAGCTGACTCTGGAGTAACTCACATAGATCATACTCTGCATTCTCCTTCACCATCTGATATGCTGGATAAATAGCTATACCAGATACAAAATTATCCCGACTGGAATGATAGATCTTGTAACCAATGACCATAGATGCAAATTTTACATCCACTTCAATGATATCATCAATTTTCATAGCTCTTTTATCAAACATTGAACCGGTTGCATCAGTAATTGTCTGATTCTTCACAGATTTCAAGATCGACAACCCATCAGAGGAATTTAAACCTATAACAGCGCTTATGGCTTCTTTTATAATCTTAAAAGGTTGACTCAACCACATAAATTCAGCATGAACTCGGCTCAAAATATACCAGACCCATTCATTTTCTTTAAACACGGGAAATTTTATAATCTACATGAATTTCTTCTCCTCTAGGGTTTTGAATTCGGGCTTTACCTTGAAATATTCTCCAACTATATGATTTGAGTATAAATTCAACAACTACGAACTTCGTAACTCCTCAATATTTGCATGAATGTATGCCCTAATGTCTTCAATATGCAGGATGTCATACAAAACAGACGAAAATGCACCTAAGGGCTCTGTCTCAACAAATTTGAAAGGATGCCACTTGAATTTCAGACGAGCTCTATCCTTGATATCAACTACCAACGGAGCAACCATTTTCATAAATTCACAAGTTCACAAGTTTCACGATAAATACCTTTTCGCTAGATTAGGGTTTGATCGCCAAATTGCTTTCACACTGAATCTTTGCCAAATTTTGCCAAGGTTCACTTCATAGCTCTCTGAACTTCTTCTCAAAGTGCAAAGTGACAAATGAGGGATACAAATGACCTTTTATCATTCACACACCTAAATTTTTGTTGCAATAAATGCTTTTTCCCTAACTCATTTGGATACCTTGTTTCCATACTCTATGAAGGATAACTCTTCTGCGGACCTTCAACTTTGCATAAATACTC
This sequence comes from Sequoia sempervirens, assembly GCA_007258455.2. Taxonomy (NCBI): domain Eukaryota; kingdom Viridiplantae; phylum Streptophyta; class Pinopsida; order Cupressales; family Cupressaceae; genus Sequoia; species Sequoia sempervirens. The sequence continues at coordinate 289,340,114 of VDFB02000008.1, forward strand.
TCTCCAAATTTTTCAAAAACATCTATAGATCATCAATGCAATCACTGCACTCATCCATATCCCGGTACCAACTACTAATAGGGGGTTTGAAGGATTTTCTTGAGAACTCCCCCTAGGCCAGAGGCCTAAAACTAATTCCCGGAGGAATTAACAGATGAATTTCCAGACCCTAATTCTAGTGCTAACTCATTTCCTACAACAGAGAGACTCTTCTTCACCCATATATTCTTCATTTGCTTCCTGATCTCATTTGTAGTAACCTTTCCTTTCCCCTTTTCATCTTTCTGCATGTTTTTCCCTTGATTTACTAGACCCTTTCTACTTCTATAGAATCTAGCAATGTCACTGGATTTGTTGCAATTGTAGCACACCACATTTCTTTATCCAGACCAGTTGTTCCATTGATTTTCTCTTGATCTGTACTGGTTAGCAATATGGCAAAATCTATTGCATTTATAGCATCTGACATCTCTATAAAAGTTGCTCATCATATTTTTGCATTCATTTGACTTATTACCATACTTATTGTAATTGAAACACTAACCAAAAAATGATGGACCACTTGAATTCATTCTACTTCTACATTGAGTAGCCATATGACCAAATTTATTCCAAACAAAACAATAACCATTGAACCTTTGAGCATTAGGTTGTCTTACTGGATTCCTTCCAGCTTTGTTCATCTGATTTCCTTGCATGAATCTCCTTTTTCCAGATCTAGAACTTTCTCTTTCCTCATATCCAATACCTCGCTTGTCACCTTTAGTACTTTGACTTTTAATTAGTTCATCAAGCTTGGCTGAGCTAATCTTGAACTTCTCCTTGAATTCATTTGCAGCAACAAGTTCACCTCTAAGATCAACAATCTGCTTCTCAAGCTCTTCTTCATTATTTCTGGATTGTTCCAATTCAAGCTCCAACTAATTGAATCCATCAGTAATTCAACTGCATTCTTCATATTTTCTTTCAAGGACTGAGCAAGCTTCTCTTCATTCTTCTTTATGTCTTCAATCTCCTTTGTCATCCTCATCATAATAGATTCTATCACATCCTTTAGGACAACATTTTCTCTGGCAAACTTTTCACACTCTTTTGTCTTTTCCTTCAAGTCTTGACTCAATTGTTCATCTTCAATGCTTTTACTCTCTTTCTAGTTGATCTAATCACAGAGTTCCCTTCTCTTCTCCCTTGAATCATTGATTTTATCTTTCAATGATTGAATGAACTTCTCAACATTCTTGAGACTTTCCTTTAAATCTCAGACTTCATATTCGGACTGATCAAGATCATCTAGGGCCACCAAAATTTGTTGTTGAAGACTGCTTGAATCCATTGAATCACTTTCTCAGATCTTCCCCAAGCTTTTAAACTTCTTTCAAGGAACTAGGCTCTAATACCAATTGTTGGAATCAAGGAACAATGAGAGGGGGGGTGAATTAGTGTTCTATAATTTTTAACTTTATTAATCTGATCTTTAAAGTACTAATAACATTCAACCAAAAGAAATATGCATGAACATAAAGAAAACAACCAAAACACCATAACACAAGGATTTTTACGTGGAAACCCTATTAGGGGAAAAACCACGGTGGAGGTCAATCCACAATATTATCTGAGTATACTCAAAAATATGTTTACAAAATGGGAATGCATTTGCATTTAGGCACACTGCCTAGAGCTCACTGCTCAAAAATAGAAAGGCTTACTGCCTTACAATCAATGTAAAAATACAACTGGAGTGGTGAACTATGAAATAGCATCTACAAATTCCTAAGAATAGTTTTGATTAAGCACATTAATTGATTTCTTGACCTTCTGTTTGATTCTGCTCTTCTGCTCTGTCTGCTTTAACTCGCTTCACAAATTCCTTTTATGCACAAGTGAAACTGTGCATAATCGCTCTACAACCCTTCTAAAATTTGCAACATACATCAACACACTTCGTACATATATCAAAATGATATATCGATCACTTATATATATCCGCAACTAAAGATTTAATAGCTACATGTTGGCTCAGCCAAAATATGAAAATATCTACAAATTGTTGGCTCAATCCATAATTAATTTTTAATGTGCACCAACCAAAGTCGGACACAACATAATGAGGGCCCAAATCAACATGCTCAAACACAAAAACACTTAAACAATTACTCCTTGAATATCCGCAACGACTATATTCACTTAGTCGGCCTTCATGCATTGTTAAACAAAAAATTAATCAACCGAATCTCCTAACTTGCACACGGATCGATACGAGGCTCTAAGATTCAAGAATAACATAGATCATAAACCAAACAACCTTCCCTAAGATCCACAACTCAAAATGATAACAAAAAATTGCATGTGAATCGATGAACACAATTTTGTCAGATGCTCTATTCTTGCTTGACAGTTAAACAGTGATCTTCAATCTGACTTACAGTATGATCAAATGATGACGTGCGGATCGAATCATTAACTAGGGTTGCCATCAATGACAACACCAGATGACATGTGCAGTGTCTCTTGCCATCAAATTTTGCTATGGTAGCCAAAATGGAGGCAATAAGGATGTTTTTGGGAATATGATGCCATTTAATTGCAATCCTAAACATATTTCATGTATCTCCTAAGTCCTTGGAAAGTGTTCCTCAACACTAGGATTAGAAAGAGATTAAATTCAAATGAGATGAACATTTAAATTGACATTTGTGATTATTCCTAAATGATAAGAACATGTGGGGACATCCAAGAAGAGCTCCTACAAGATAGGAGCACATGGGGCACCCACATGGAAGGTGAAACCCACCTTGCTTAAGTTAACTGTTTGGAGGATTGATAACACTTCAGTAATTGATGTTTTGATCCTACAAATTAGGGATTGATATTTACATGAGTGGAGTTCAATTCAGTTCAATTCAATTATAGTTCAATTATCTTCAGTTGCATGTAGTTAGTTTGAGTTAAATGCTAATTAACTTTAGTTGACTTGAGTTGCATGACTAATGACTTC